>SNQJ01S0076252.1:35429-61969 GCA_010110895.2 Picea sitchensis
GAGGTTGCGAGGAAGCGATATCCCGACAGCTGGAGGTAGTGTGGGCCATAGCAGAGTCGGCGAGTGGAATACAGGTGGCACGAAGCCCTCGGGATCTCGCCGCGAGAAGTCCTGAAATATTGGTGTTCGGATTCACGAGTTGCGAAGTGCCGAGGAGCAGATATTCGTGTGGACGCGTGGCAGAGTATAAGGTGGGACCGCGCGGCCGAAGGGTGAACACATGTTTCCTGGAGACAGGAGTCAATACTCCGTTGAATTCTCACATCTCGGGGACTCGCAGAGTAGGAGGTTGAAAGTTTGACCGTTCAATCGGCGAGGTTGCTAGGTTGCGAGAGGTGCTAACATCAAGCTTAGCCCATGGTTGCATGAGGAAGGAGCTATACCCGTATCGCCAGATCGGGTATCGGAAGATTTGAAAGGAAGAGTTGGAGGCTTCGAGTCACGAACTCACGAGATAGCGAGATTTGGCTGACCGCGGAGAAAGATTTCTGTGGGTGCAGATTTCCCGATAGGGAAATAGTAGAACCTTCGAGTTCTTCGGGCCGAGAAGAAGAAGTTCCTGTGAGAGTGGACGTGCCCGGGTGGCGCGTTTGCGTCAAACTGGGATTTCAAAGTCCCAACTGAGTATTGATTGGCTATAGCATAAGCCCCTAGTGTCCCAGTTATCTCCTCTGTGAATTCTTCCTCTTTCGCGGCCTTCCCATTTGTCATGATTTTAAATTTTTTAGCCAGTACACCCTCTTTTTGATATAATTATTGCCTCACCGCGGCCTTTCTTTTTTTGTCAAAGAAAAATTCATTAGGATGCAGCTCCTCTACAGAAATGGGTGTCAGTTCTTCATTGAAAATCCACCCTGCATCAGGATTCCCCTTTGTGAACTGTAAGGGTGTGATAATATCAATCAGACTGCCGATTTCCTTGGATGGTTGTTTTGGGGTGACCTCTATGATCGGCTTGTTTGACATGAGCGACAGTGAGTCACCCGATCCCTGCGAGGGTATCTCTACTTGGCCTTAGGCCTGCTTTCCTGGCATACCCTTTTCAGGGTTTCCTTCCTGCTTGTGGGGGACTTCGGCTCCTTGCTCTGAGGTTCCAGCCTCCCCTATTTTCCCTTGGTCCTTCTCCCCGCTAGGACTCGAGTCCTTTGCACCTTTGGCTTCCGTCTTCTTTGTAACTAGAAGCTTTGGGGCTTCACCCTGTAAAATCTGGGCGAGACAACTCCATCGGTGCTCCTGGAATTTCAAAAATTCGGCCATATCTCTGGGTGGCAGGGCTTGAATCCGACTTAGGACTTCAGAGAAGGACCTCATGCCCCAGAATATTTCATCATGAGGGGAATCCTCGTGTTCATATCTCTTCAGGCTGCAACTCGCCAGGTGATTGCTCACAACCTTACTAGGGTCATGCTTCTTGAACTCAATATCCACCAGCTTCATTTATTCTAAATCCATAGCGTCATCTTTGGTGTGGCCAAAATCTAACAAGGAATATGCACCAATATGAATAGGGAAAGGCGGCCATACCTTTTTTGATACTCCTTTGAGCTCTTTGCTTATTCCTCCGAGCACAGTCTATCTAGCAATCTCACGACACAATAGCTTATCTGACAGGAATAGTGGGAAAGCATATGGAGGGACAGAGGTGCTGAAAACCATGATATAAGAAAATTCGGCCTCTAGATACCAATCAGCCACGCTGCTTAGGTTGGTCGCGATGTTATCTGACATCCTGGGAGGTGGCTGGCCAAAGATGGCGACATGCAATCGCACCATTACCCAGTTGAAGATCTCGTAGATGAATTCTTTGGCCTTATCCTCCCAAAGCTTCGAGTGGTAGACATGAATAGGCTCTGTATTAGATGGAGCCCAGCTCCAGTTCATTAGTGGGAAGGGTTTCATGAAGTAGATGGCATCCATGATGTAAGAAGACATAAAGAACGAAGTTTCTTTCTTACTCGCCCTCTGTGCTCGATATTTAGTAATTTGACTGGTCAGACTGTCGGACAACAGTTTGGCCCAGTTGAAGGAGAAACCCTCAGCAACTGTATGAGTGGCACCCATGGGAGGAAACAATGGGTAGTGTCTTCCTTCCCATACAACCTGTAGATCATCATCGCTATGTACTTGAACTGTGGCTCCAAGAGAGAGATTGAATAGATCTCGTTGGTGTCAGCCCTGAATTTCGCGAGGTGTGAGACCCAATCTTTGATCAGATCGGACAAACTTTTTGCATACTTCTCGCACTCCTTCTTCTTGAAACCTTCTAGGAATTCAGCATTGTGAGTAAGGTTCGACATGGGTGACAGTTTATACATTTCCCGCAAATTTTCTGGCCGAAAGGTACCAATCGTCACCTTCTGTTCGTTGATAATCATCCTGGTCGGGATGTCCACATGGTCCAGCGCCCACCTGATCATATCACAATAGGGAAGAAGCTGGGGCCTTTTCACTATTTTCTGCATCTCTGCTTGAGCGATGATTTTGTATTTGGTTGATAAATCATCCTTCTCGTTGTCGCTAGAATCATCCGAACAGTTTATCGACTCAGATTGCAGGATGTTGGAAACGTATGACCATGTCTTGATAGAATTAATACTTTGGGGTGAGGTATCAGAAACAACGTATGAACCTTGACCTGAACTCTCGGCAGTTGACTTGGGCATTTTTCGTGGAGCCATGATAGTGAAACCTGCAACTGGACCACCTGTCGAAAAGATTTGAAAATCGTAAACAACAGTTAACCTGGTAAAATGGCTCTGCGCGCAAATAGAAATGAGAACTGAAATAATGAAGGAAAAACTCTCTATCTTGGTCATTTAAACCCCTAGTGTCCTTGTGAACAGAACAGTCAAATCGCTTAATAGAAAGATTTAGAAGTAAAAACAAGATCCTACTATCTATCACCTCGTCGCAGTTCAAATAAATGCCATAAATGTTTGACGAGTCATAACATGAACAAATGCAAAAACATTTAAAACTTACTCCATAGATGGTGCGTGTTAAAGGTTGTTTAATGCATCAATTAATCCAGTTTATCTCCTTTAATTAGGTGTGTTTTAGTCTTTAATCCTCCTTTTTCGGCGTTCACCGTATCGGAAGATTTCACTCCTAGCCTTTGAGCCCCCAAAACCCGGAATCACGATGATGCGATTTAGTTAATTATTCGTGAACTGACTTAAGCTCTTAATTAATCCATGCTTAATTAATGAATATCGTGACTTCGTGACTCGGAGATACGAAGTTATTGCTTTTTGGGAGAGCGATCGTTGAGTCGCAAAATCCCGACAATGCTTAGCTAAGGTTTAAAGTGATTTACTCCTGACACTAACCTAGGTAAACTTTAAAACCATTATCGCCACTTCACGTGTCAGGATACTAAGGACAGTGGGAAATGTCGCGAAATAAGAAAACTCCCGAAACTAGCTTTTTGGGCTTAAATATAACATCTCACTTATTTAGAAGAAGGTGGCTCCAACACAATGTATCATTGATTAAGGCACATATGCCTATGTGATGTCTACTCATGTTTGGAAGAAGTTATAATCCCCCGAGTTTATTCCATCTACTATTACCATTCATTCCTATGATGGTAAACCCTTCCAACGATAAGGGTTGTATCAAATTGTATTATCCAACTAGCTAGGAAGCAAGTCCTTCTTGATGTTGAGTTTATAGAGTCCCCCTTAAACTATAACATTTTTTTAGGACATAGTTTTATGCATGCTATGAAGGTAGTTTCCTCTTTTATTTTCTGTACAATGAGCTTCCCTCGTGATGGGAAGGTTGTTACCATTAATCAACTTACTTACGATGATCCTAAGTCTCAAATAAATCATGATAGCATTGTTTCTTTTGTGGATGGGAATCAAACCATTTCCTCTTTTTATGGTGTTATTCCCTGAGTATTTAAATACTTTACATTGCTTAGTGCGTATTATGTTCCTCCTCCTGTACTTACTCCTTGGGGTCATTTAATGTGTGTATGGTGACAATACCGCAACAACCAGAGGCCTTGACACCTTTATTGTGGAAGACTTCTTCCTCACGGCCTTTTTCTAATCCCATTGCTCTAGTATCCTCAACCCCATCATGGGGAGGGACTCCCCCTCCCAAGACTCTTTTTTCCAAAGTGCCTTCCTTATTTTCCCCTCCATGAAGAGTTAGTACACTTGTGATGGATACGTTGATTTTACCTAATATTACCTTGGGGATCCATGTATGGTACTTGGATCACCCTATCCCTCGTGTGCCCTCCACACCAACTCCTCATTTGGTATTGACACCTATTCAACCTTCAAGTATTACCCTTATGTATTCTATAGAATATACACTGTCCCAGTCGACCCCTACCAAGTCTGTGAAGAGTGAAGATAAAACCATTGTTGAAATTGGTCCCCCTTCTATTAAACTAATGAGAATAGCATGTGCATTATTTATCTCTCAACCTCCATGGGACCGATATTATCTAAAAATACATCATTTTGTTTTATGTACATCATAGCATCCCGCTATGGTCCATGTCCCCTTGGTCTCAATATCGATGGAGCCTTCATCTATTGATTTCCTATATACCTCTTTGCACGTATCTTATGTGAGCCAAACTTCTCATTCCTATGGCATCGATACATGGTTCACTTTCTCATCTTCCGCCCCTTCCACGACATCAACTGGTAGCGTAGAATCTAGTACCCCAATATTTCATTTTGATGAAGAAATTTTAGAGTCTCTTACCACTCCAAATTACCCTTGGGGAGATCTTCGTCATCATTCATACTTTTTACATCAACAGAAAGGTCCCTTTGACCAATATGTTGTTGAAATTAAAGACTTTCTCCCCCATAGAAATGTCGATCTCTTTAAAAATTGCATTCTCGCAGCTGATGCTATTGAAGAGGGGAATCTGGCCAAGATTCCACCTAACATTAAGGTGGAAGTTTTGATTACACCTAGTATTGAAGAACATATCCTTCTTGGGAAAAATTGTTCTCCTGAAGAGGTTTGCACTATTAAATCATTTTTCCAAGAATTTCAAGACATTTTTTCTGATTGTATTGAAATATGCCTAGAATCAATCATGCCATTGTTGAACACCATATTGATACATGGCTAGATGCAATACCCATCTGTCAAAAACAACAATTGATTCACCCTAGCAAGGACCCTACCATCAAAGCTAAAATTGATAAACAACAACAAGAAAGATTCATTTACCCTATCATGTACACTTTGTGGGTTGTTAACCCTATACCCGTTGCGAAAAAATAAAGGACCATTCACGTATACACTATTTTTCATGATCTAAATTGATCTTATTCTAAAGAAAATTACATCAAAACATTCATAAATCATATTATCGATTCTTTTGTGGGTCATGATATCCTTCCCTTCATGGATGGATTCTCAAGATATAATCAGATCCAAATTTGACCCCAAGATCAATACAAGACTGCCTTTTTCCTCCTTGGGGAACCTTTGCATACAAGGTTATGTCTTTCAGATTAAAGAATGTTGGAGCCACTTTTCATCAATTAAATTATCTATGCTTGTGCAGGCCACAAGATCCTTTCCTTCATGGATGGATTCTCAATATATAATTAGATCCATATTTGGCCCCAAGATCAATACAAGATTGTCTTTACTACTCCTTGGGGAACCCTTTTGTACAAGGTTATTCCTTTCAAATTAAACAATGCTAGAGCCATTTTTCAACATGCCATGTCATACTATTTTCATGACTTGGTTCACATCATTGTAGTGTATCTCTATGATGTCACTACTCACTCAAAGAAATGGTTGCAACACTTGGAAGACTTGTGCACTATCTTCCTTAGATGTTGCAAGTATAATATAAACTTAAACCCCCTTAAATGTGTCTTATGTGTGTCTATTGGTCGGGTATTGGGATTCATTGTTTCCAAGGTTGGCATTACTCTAGACCCTTTGAAGGTTTAGGCCATTACTAAACTACCCTCACCTCGCAATTTACACCAATTGCATAGCCTACAAGGGAAAGCCAATTTCTTACATCGGTTTGTCCCCGACTACGCCACTATAACAGACATAAATATAAATATAATATATTATATTATAAAATATAAATCAATAACCAATATATCAATAATTATTAATTATTAACAAAGAGACACCTCATAATGAAGAGTCACATCTCTTCACTAAAGGGCACCCCTGCGTGGGTATATATACAACCCTCATTCTCATTGTAGTCATCTGATATTCATACTATTCATATTCAATATCATATATATATATATATATATATATATATTATATATATATATATATATATATATATATATATTATTGTCCTTATGGATTTCTTTATATTCCAAATATTTGAATATTTAATCGGTGAGCCAGATTTGGTTGGTTGTCAGATTTAGTATCAGAGCAAGTATGATCCTAGCCTTTGGCCACTAGACCTTTGGTCAAAATTTTGTTTCCCTTGGCAACATCACTATAGGCCTTTGGCCACTCAAATTTTTAAAGTCTCTAATTAAGATCCTTGACCACACCAGCTTTTGGCCATTTAAAAATCTATTGAATAAAGATGTCCCGCTACCAAATCATAAAAAATAATATATATATATATATATTCCACATAATAATAATAATAATAAAGTGTAATTTTATTTCAGCAGTGGTGAACAAAATTACATTTTGTAGATGCATAAATGCATTTCGAGTAGTGTTGGTAACAAAAAATAAGTTGACTATAGAACCTATTAAGTCATCTGACTTGTTGACTTTAAACAAGTTTTACAAAAATATGCAATATGGTATATTTTTTTGTTGTTGGATCTGATAAAAAAAAAATTGAGTTGACTATAGAACCTATTAAGTCATTTAACTTTAAACAAGTTTTACAAAAATATACAATATGGTAGATTTTTTGTTGTTGGATCTGATACAAAAAAGTTCTTTGACTGATGTATGTTGTATAAGGCCTTTTTGTTGTTGTAGAAATCAAAAAAATTGGTTACATAGTTCTATCTGTTTATAGCAAAAATAGTCTGAGTGAAAATTAATTTATTTCTATAAGTTTCGGCCCCTCAATGAAGGGCCTCTATCTATCTATCTATCTATCTATATATATATATATATATATTCGGAGAAGAAAAAATTCAGAAGTTCAGAAGTTCTTATTACTTGAATATAAAGTTTCTGACACCGGGACACCAATCATCATTCTATGTGCCATACATAACTAAAAATTGTTCATCATATGATTACATCTCTGTCCACCGAGAATTGTCAGCAAATTTGCATCTAGATAAAGGTGAAAAATAAGGCTAACATTTCATGCTATTAAGTCTGATCCAAAATGTTGGAAGGAGGCACCAAAACAATTAATGTGAAAGTTGCACATCGACAATGAGAATAACTTGCATAGGGCACCTTACCTGTTATAAATATTTAAGTCATAAATTATTCATTGAAGTGAGGGCGCAATTCGGAGCAATATCGTCTGACTCATCATTAAAAATTCAGGGCATAAAAAAAATCGTTGAAATAAGGCCACAAATTCAAGGCAATATCAGCAGACTCATCATAAAAAACTAACTCATTATTACAAATGTATCCTTCCACAAACTATAGGCATCATGTATCGATGAAAGCCGACAATATTACCAATACAACCTGTCACAAATTAGCAAAAAGGTTTTTCACATTTGGTACGGATTTTACAGTACCATCGAAAATGTAATTGTCATAGCTTAATTCTATCTAGAAGTCGCACGAAAAATAAATCACATACCTTCGTGCCATTCTGTGGTTGTCGTAGAGTCACACCCCTTATCATATTTTAATTAAGTGGCAATCAATATTTTAAAATATAAAAATAAAAGGTCAACGGTAATAGCAACTACCTTTCAAAATTTATCGTGGTAAAAAAAAAAAAAATACATATATAGACCCTTTATTAAATATTTTAATGTATTGTGAGATGTAAAGTTGCAAAATTTATCGTGGTAAAAAAAAAAAAAAAAATACATATAAACCCTTTATTAAATATTTTAATGTATTGTGAGATGTAAAGTTGCCTTATGGTGTGAAGTATTAATACATATATCAATTTATATATATATATATATATATATATATAACATAATAACTTTTGAAAAGGTGTTTTTTCAACTTTTGAAAGGGGATTTATATATTACATGCTTATAAAGGTGAACGTAAAACCTTATTAAGGTGATTTTTAAAAGAATAATCTCTCGTTCGAGATTTTTTTCCCGAGCACATCAAGAATAGGCTATGAAAGAAATTCAAAGAATTACCAAGGAATGTTTTATTTTTCTAAAAAAATATTGATGAATTTAAAGGTTACAAGATTTTTAATCAGAAACAAAGTTATAAAAGGGACAATTCTAAAACGAAGGAAGGAAATTTTTCTTATGAAGGTAGTTACATTTCATGTTGTAGATTATCTACAATAAAAGGGAGTATTCAAAGAAAAGAGATTAACATTGTTATCACCATGATCCGAGATGAAAATTACATTAATATCAATTTGGGAAATCAATTATTGATTCTAGAGACGAATATAATTGGAAAGGAAAATATTTTTCGCAAGAAACAATATTAAATTTAGGAGTTACAAGTGACAATTGATGAATATGAATATATATCTCAATTCAATGTTACAACTATGTATAAAGAAAAGGTTGACATAATTCTTGGGTTACCTTGGTTTAAAAAACTAGGTACCTTCATCTTAAACATGGAGAAAAAAATTGTGCCGTTTTTTATCCGGGTTATTTTGAGAACGACATGAAGACGGAAATATAACCAAGATATAACAATGAAATACACAAAAATATAGAAGAGAACACAGAAATACAGTGAAACTCAACTTCTATTACTGAATAAGATAGAAAAACATTGTAGAACACAAACTGGCAGAATGGGGTAGCCTATCTCTGAAAGAAAAGAGATGTTGGTTATGCTTTATTCACAACAAGCTTTATATCACACTCCATTGCATGCTTAAAGGGCCTCCTTCACCTTAATTATATATGAGAGTGTGAGAGGAGAACAATTCCCATGATGCATGTGAGATAAATTGGACTAAGTTTATAAAATTTCATAGGCATGTAAAACACTAGGACTTCCCGGGTTGTCACCCATCCCAGTACTACTCTAGCCTGAGCATGCTTAACTGCAGAGTTCTAATGGGATCTAATGCATTAACGCTATGTTGTAGGCATGTACATAAGACCACTAGGAAATCATTAAATGATGTTTGTAATTAACAAATGAAGATGACATTACATTCCATTCCCCATAAAAAGGGTGAATATCATGGTTTATCAAAACCACATGCTCAAAATGGTGATTCATTTGAAGAGGTGGATGGCCACTGAGATCCATCTGGATCATTCATCCCCCCTTAGGAAGCAATGGTCCCCATTGTGTCAAGTTTCCTTGGGATATGGGGAGACTTCTACTAAATCTGAAGCTTGTTGTGTTGCATTCCTTGCTGAAGAACTTGTCCTTCTTAGCTTGTTGAAGGATGTCATGAACCTGTTGTTGGAGGAGTTGGATCCGTTCAACCAATCTAGCTGCATGATCTACCTGAGTGTGGGAGGACTCTGTCGGTGAAGATGCAACATGAAGAGTATGAGGGGTTCTTTTATAACCTTGCTTGACTGAGCAGTGTGGAGGCACCCCCGTAGGTGCAACAAGAACATCTTGGTACTCGCCTACAATCTTGTCGATATGCTTCTATTGGATAGAAAGGTCTTCGGCTAAGGCTGCATTGGTTGCAGTGTCCTTTTGTTCACCTTCTGATCGGATTGTGAAGAGGCTAAAATTTGCAATATGAGAGATTACTTTGTGGCATTGTTTTGGTGGGAAAATAGTCGGAACTACCTCTGGTATCCGGTATAGCTGACACCCCAGAGTAACAATGACGCTACGAGGTCGAGATTCATAAATAGCATGACTCCTCCACATATATGGTTGCCTAATAGAACATCACAGACTTCCAGTGGAGCAACATCACACAATACCTCATCCTTGAAGGGTTTGATGTTGTAGGACATGCGACACTGATGGCTGACACGAAGATCTTGACCCTGGCAAAGCCACCCGATGTTGTATGGTTGCGGGTGTGGTGTTGTTGGAAAATCCAACTGCTTGACAACCTCTGCTGAGATGATGTTTTTTTGGCTTCCACTATCAACAATAAAATGCAGTGGGGTCCCCTTCACCCACATATGTGAATGGAAGATTCGCTCCCCCTCCTCGGGATCCTCTTATGGTTGGATTGTTGTAGTTGTGACAGTAGCGGTGGGTTTTGCATCAATGGTCTGTCTCCTTTTATTATTTTTTGAATTAGGGTCTAAGTTAGGGTTCGACTCTTTGTCTTTGAGCTCGACCACCAATGATTGTATTGAGCGACACTCATCAGTATTGTGCCAAGGGTGTTGTGGAACTCACACCACTTTCATGTGTCTTTCTTAGACTTCTTGTTACCCTTCTTTGCCTGCATCTGGGACAGGCTCTCTTGAGGTTGGCCTTCCTTTCTTTGTCCTTCATTATGTGAGTTAGACTTTCCTTTTCCATTATTCTCCCACTTACTCTGTTGCTTGGATTTCTTCTCAATTTTGACTGCATATCAATAAGAATCTCCTAGTGAGGAGATGTCCAATAAATCCATCTATGTTTGGATGTACCTATGTAGACCATTGTGGTACTTCAAAAATAGGCATCGCTTGGAGTCTTTGATACCTAGATTTGAGTGCAAGGTATGGAATATTTTGGTGTACTACGGCACGGTCTGGTCTCTTTTCTAACGCAGAGTTGTCCATCTCATGTATTGGTCATCATAGTTTCTGACAAGGAAGAACTCTTCCTTTGGGGCATCTATAAAGGCTGCCCAACTCTCTCCTAAATAGTGTAGATTCATCTACGGTGTACCTCTCCCAATAACCTTCCCACCAAGATCTGACATGGGGAAGAGCTTTAAGGAGTGCGAAGGTGATCTTTTCACTGTCAATTTTTTTTTGGACAGAGTAATAACCTTCTAGCAAATTCAACCATTTTTTTAGAGCATTTGCATCTATCTAGCCTTCAAATAAGGGGATATCAAAATTGACTTGTACCTTGAAGGGTGTCGCACTTCCCAAATGGCTTCTTGTCGAATATGCCTCAGTCACTTCCATCGATAGTCTTTGAAGGATCTAAGCAAAGTTGTCTATCATCTCGTTCCTTTGTTGCATGAGGGATTCCTCAAGCAACGTTTTGAAAGGATCTCCTGCTCTATCATCTCTCTTTTCTTCTACCATGGGAGGTCACTTAGGCTAGTGAGAGTGGTTGTCCTCAAGAAAAACTAGCTCGAGACCCAAATCTCTATACTTTGACCTCGTCAGGGACCTGCTCTGAGAAATGACAAGGAGCATATTGCTCTGATACCACTGATCTGGATTATTTTGAGAACGACATGAATACGAAAATATAATCGAGATATAACAATGAAATACACAAAAATATAGAAGAGAACATAGAAATACAGTGAAACCCAACTTCTTTTACTGAATAAGATAGAAAAACATTGTAGAACACAAAATGGAAAAATGGGGTAGCCTATCTCTGAAAGAAAAGAGATGTTGGCTATGCTTCATTCACAACAAGCTTTACATCACACTCCATTGCATGCTTAAAGGGCCTCCTTCACCTCAATTATATATGAGAGAGTGAGGGGAGAACAATTACCATGATGCATGTGGGATAAATTGGACTAAGTTTATAAAATGACATAGGCATGTAAAACACTAGGACTTCCCAGGCGGTCACCCATCCCAGTACTACTCTAGCTTGAGCGCGCTTAACAACAAAGTTCTGATGGGATCTGGTGCATTAACGCTATGTTGTAGGCATGTAGATAAGACCCCTAGGAAATCATTAAATGATGTTTGTAATTAACAAATGAAGATGGCATTACATTCCATTCCCCATAAAAAGGGTGAATATCATGGTTTATCAAAACCACATGCTCAAAATGGTGATTCAGTGGAAGAGGTGAATGGCCACTAAGATCCATCTAGACTAGTTTCCCTATAAGAAGAAGATGATGTCATTTCAATACATCACTATGAAGGCGGATTCATTAGTACCTTCATCAAAATACTTGAAAGACATCTCAAAGGTCATCCTTCAAGAAAAACAATGGGAAGTATCAAATATGCAAAAAGAATATGACGGAGTTAATATAGATAAAAACGAAAACAATTCTCGCTTAAAAGTTCATAGTAAAAAACTATTTACTCAAATTAAGAAATCAAAGGATACAAAACAATGCGTTCAGAAGTTGGAACAAGAAAATCAATATCTTGAAAATAAATTATCATAAAAAGAGGAATAAATTTCATGCTTAATGATCCTTAATCAAAGATTGTTAGAATAAATCAAAGGACTAACGGAAAAGGCAGAGAATCGAGACATAAAAAAAGTTGAACATCAAAAAATGAAGAGCTTGCGCACTTAAAGAATCATAATCAAAACCTACTTATTCAAATCAAGAAGCTTAAAGATGATAAGAAATCTTTGGAAATCAAATTAGAGCAACTTATCAGAAAAGAAGAATCAAAGTCTTCAAAAGTAAAACTCCAAGTTGTGGAAAAAGGAACAAATACAAATCTAATCCACATCACAGCTAAAGAAAATGCAAAGTCATTTGAAGAAAATACATATATGGATGTTGGAGTAAAAAAGATGGAAACTTCAAGTATACTTACTAATAGAAGTTCATCAATTAACAATGCGACATCAGTGCATGAAGAAAATAAAACTTTGAAAGTAAATCAAGAAAATGCTACAAGTACAATAAGGGAAAGCCATGCTACCAAGACACCTATTATATGAATATTGTTGATGTTGGTACATTAGAGAGAAAAATATTCTGGGAATCATATAAGCGCAACATTCCACAAAGGATCAATTTAGGATGGCCAAATCCTTTCACGGTTCAACAATTATGCACAACACTCAAAAGTTCGTATCATCAACCATAGTAGCCTCAGAAACCAAGAACTAAGTAAAGACATTACAAGTTAAAGCAAAGACGTAAGGCTTTCCATAAATATTATTTTAGGACAAAACATTTATTAAGGGGAAGGCAATGTAACAGACATAAATATAAATATAATATAAAATATAAATATAAATGAATAACCAATAAATCGATAATTAATAATTACTAGTGAAGAGACACCTCATAATGAAGGGTCGTATCTCTTTGTGAAAGGGTATCCTTGCGTGGGTATATATACCACCCTCATTCTCATTGTAATCATCTCATATTCATGTTATTCATATTCAATTTCATACATTTATATATAATATTATTTATTGTCCTTATGGATTTATTTATATTCCAAATATTTTGGATATTTAATTGGTGAGCTAGATTTGGTTGTCATAGCCACCATCGTTCATGGTTTTCTTTAGTTATTATGATATGAATTACCCTTTGTGTGGGATGATCATGCCCAACATTCCTTCAATGCATTATGTGCCCTTACCTCAACACCTTTAATTATTCCTCTCGACTTCAATAAGGATTTCATCCTTTACATTTCCACTTCACCCTTCATTATCACTAGAGTGTTAGTTCAAGATGGGTTTGATGGATGTGAGCATGTATTCTATTATGTGAATAAAAACCTATATGAACCCCCCTCATCCTAAATCCATGAGGATAATTTTCCTTGTGGCCATTTTTCATGTTTAGAAGTTGTGTCACCACATTCTGATGTGTAAAACCAAAGTTGTGACAAATTCCAAACCTATGTCCTTTCTATTAAGCTTACGGGTTATCAATGGAAATTATGCTTGTTGGATTTTTATCCTTCAAGAGTTTGAATTAGACTTTGTCACACCCAAGAGAAATAAATGTTTCACTCTCATTGAGTTTATTTCTGACGCATTAGACCTATCATTGAATGAAGACCTTCTGGACAAACACTTGTTCACTATATCCATGGATGACCCATGGTATGGAGACATTTTAGTATATCTATGAACTTAGAAGTTTTGGCCTCACCTATCTCATGATGATCAAAAACATATTTTTTATCAATCTCCTCTCTATCTCCTCATTGGAAAGTCTAACCTTTATCGTCGAGCATTCAATACCTTATTTGTGTCATTGTCTCACTTGCGATGAGGGGGAGCAGGTCTTAAATGCATGTCATAGTAGTTCTTGTGGTTGCCACCTTTTTGGGATGGCTATTGCCCAAAATATCATGCACATGGTATATTTTTGGCCTACTCTTTTCATTGATTATATTAAGGCAATTAAGAATTATACTAACTACCAAATTCATTCCCCTAAGGAATGGGATCCTCCATCCCCGTTGCACATTGTCACCACCGCAATCCCTTTCTATAAATGGGCCATTGATTTCATGGAGTGTAATCCTCCATACTTCAATGGTCATAAATACATTATTGTTTTCATCAGTTACTTCACAAAATAGGTTGGAGCCATGCCAATGTTCAACAAAACTATGGCCTCTACAACTCATTTTTTTCTATCACATCATCACTTGGTTTGGTGTCCTGAAATAATTGGTTACCGACCATGGATAGCATTTTGAAGATGAAATATGGGACAAACTATCTTCATTGATAGGTTTTGAGCACCAATATTCATCTGTGTACTACCTGCAAGGGAATGTCCAAGCCGGGGCTATCAATAAAAACATTTAAACCATGCTCTAGTGGATGGTGGATAAGCACAAGACAACTTGACATCACATTCTCTTCCTAGCCGTATGGGCCTATAGGACACCCACTAAAACTGCCACTAAGTTCATTCCCTTTCATCTCATCCATGTCAAGGAGACTATTTTACCGATCGAGTGCCAAATCCCTTCGACATTGATTCATCCCATTTGATGAAGTAGTCGATGGCCACAATGATGTACTTATAATTTCCACTAGATACATGGTAGCAATCAAAAGTCGATCACCCATTTGAAGAATGGATTGGCCATGATAATGGGATGTAAAGGAGTAGGTGACACCTAGGTTTTCGAGGAAAAAACTTGATAATTCTCACATCACTTGACAACATGAATGCGGTGATGAAAAAGGGAGGGCCAAAAAAATCTAACACAGAGAATTTTCTAGGCACTATCCATTCATGATAAGTGGTCACTCCAAGTGCCACTATGGCAATGATTGAGGACCCACTCCCTCTTCATGAATTAGGAACCAATGCAATATGGTATGACACATCATCAATAGAGAGGCTCCAAAGGAGGAGGGAAAAATAATCATGGTGACAAATCCATCGATGGTCATCACAAGAGATATGTGGGATAGATTTATGTGTGTAAAGGTAGATCAATACATCATTGTACCATAGGTCATATGAAGATATAATAAAAATATACTCTCCAAGGAGGACATCATGGAAGGTTGAGTCAACTACATCAATAGGTAGGTCAATGAGGGCCAAAGCCTTCTTACTTTGGGGTAGAAAATTCAAGGTCAAACTTCTGGAGGATGACTACCCAAAAAGTGAACTTGTTATTGATTATTTATTGTCTCGGATATATTGCATAGGGTTTTAATTTTCCATGACTATGGTGTGACAAATAAGGATATAGTGGCAAAGTTTCCAGATTGCATGGACCACAACCAAGGCCAACTACTCATAAGATTGCATTTTAATGTCATTCCTAATAGGTTTTCATTGACATAAATAAAATAAAAAAGTTGTAGTTTTCCATCACTATTGTATTAACACATCTGTGATGGTGAAAACCAAAATAAAAATGTGAAGTATAAAATCCTTATTAAAATTAAGGGCACTTATGAGGGTCAATGTGGGGAGAGCGTGTTTCAAGGTGTCAAAAAAACATTGGGCTTGATCATCCTATATGAAAGTAAGGTTCTATTGTAAGAGATTCAAAACCCATGAGCGCAAGTAGCATAGTTAGGAACAAAGCGTCGTAAAAGGTTATTTTTGCCCTGGAGACTCTAAAGTTGGAAAAGGGTGTTCGGGGTGGGGAGGGAGCTCTGTGATGCCTAGAATTTTAAAGGATTGATGGAACTACCTTGATTCAAACAATGAATCCAAGGAGGAATCCAACCATGACACAAAAAACACACTTAAGAGGGTTCAAAGGAATATTATATTGCTAGCACCAAAGGAAAATAGCATGGAGATCCTCTAAGTGTTGTGATTGTCGTTTGGATATAGACATAGGATCATCAATGTTGGATAGAATAATGTGTACCATATCATGGAACACATAGGAAATATGTTGAAAAGTCGCTCTAGCATTCTTGAGTCCAAAGGACATGATGCAATACGTGAAAGTTCCATAGGGTGTTCTCAAGAAATTTTTGCATTGATTATATTCATGGATCTAAATTTAATTATACACGGAGAACTTGTCCATGAAAGATAAGACTTCATGGCCATTGAATTCATTGATCACTTGGTCAGTGAAAGGAGTAAGGAAGACGTCCTTAATACAAGCTTGATTGAGATAACAAAAATTAGTGCAAACTCTAATAGTTCCTTGTTTCTTATTCATAGGGACATGGTTGGAATCCCAAGATGTGTAGGTGATTAGGTAGATAAAATCGGTTGTGCACAATTTGTCAATTTCTACTTTGATGGTTGGGGTTTTTGCGGTGAATAGGTCATTGTTTTTTACGAACAAGTGGCACGTGTAATGATGTGTCTATATGGTGTTCAACAATACTAGGGCTACATACTACACATTTCCACGTACTATGACAATGAAAAATTATCATGAAACTCTTGGAATAGAGATTTCTAAGTAGAAACCTCATCGAGGGTATAAGTTGCACCAAGAAGGATTTTTTCAGTAATTCCAGGAGTGAAAAAAATTTCAATCGTGATTGTTTTATAAAATTTTCCATATTCCCCTCCTCATACACATTTGTCACAAGGATCATATGTTTGAAATAATTGATAAGTCTGTGGGGAATGAAATCCTTGGCCTCAACATATACCATTTTGATTTGGTGAGGGAATCCCAAGGAAGAAAATACAATAGATGGTGTAAATTATCCCAAGGAAAGTTAGGGGCAGTCATGGCCTCTAGAACGTCTTCATCAGAGTGTAATAAGTGGACACTATAGGGGGAAGTATCATGCAATATCGCTTCAGCGGGTAAGGTTGTAACATCCCCATTATAATCCCCAATTTGAATAATGTTTATGTAGATATAATATGTGGCTACGGCCAAGCGATGTAATATGTGAATTGTATTTCAATGTTTTAATAATAAAATGTAATGTCAGATGCTAAGGGGAAATGGACAAGCGATGGGGGATGAATTAATCCACAAAAGAGGGGAGTGTCTAGGATAATGGCCAAGAGGGGTCCAATGGGAGAATTACCCATGTTTATGGATATAACCCATTTTCCTAAATATGTTATTTTCTATGAACCTTTCCATTTCTAATTGAGTGTTTCCAAATCCAATCATTGAATACATGTAAGAGGGTGGGTTTGAGTGGTCACGTACCTAAGTTATTGGGCACATGAGGGTTGAGTACAATCATTTTGGGGAAGAGTGTGAGTCAAGAAAGACAAGAAAAAGAGAGGAATTTTGTATGGGTTGAGACAGAAGTAACAACAGTTCGAGCAGTTTGGGTAGTTAGTCAATTTTGGGCATGGAAAGAGAGTTTGGAGCAGGTGTGGCCATATGAGGGAAAATTCTGGAGTGTAATTGGAGTGAATTGGAGGTGGAGAACTGAAGAGCCTGGTTGTCAATACGAAAGAGTGAACTTCTGCGTGAGTTGCACTGAAACAACAAGTGTTGTTGTTGGTTTGTTGATAGTTCTCCTAGCTGCAATTTCCCTTGGGTTCCCAACTGAGAGATTCCTACCTACCTGTGTGAGAGAGACCCTGATAAATGAATGGCACATTCCTTGGGTTATCCCTGATAAATGGATGGTACATACCTTGGGTTAAACCTGATAAACAGATGGTTCATCCCTTGGGTTATCCTAATAAACAGATGGTGCATCCCTTAGGTTGTCCCTAATAAACGAATGGTCCATTCCTTGGGTTGGGCAGGTCAAGAGGAACAGAGTTGGTGGAAAAGTAGGGATAGTTGTAAGAGAATATCAGTTGGGTTGAGATATTTATGAGTTGTGAGTGGACTATGAGAGACCACCCTCTTTTTTGGATTGCTAGCCTCAGCTCGGGGGTGACTGGTTGTTGATATTTGGAACAGTCAGTCTACGGTTGAGTGGAACATCCGTCCCAAGTATCTAGTTGCATGACTCTTGTTTAAGATAAGTGTTTTATCTTGTATTGAGTTATTTACATGTTTTATTGTTGTGCATGAACTCTGTATGAATGAGAACGACTTATATGTTGTTGTAATGAACATTTTAGTTGTATCTCATGTTTATTATTAGCATGCTTCAGATGCATATGTTTTGTGGTTATTACCATAGCTAAATCTGTTATAAATTGTAGGTGTAAGCTATGGGAAAATGGATAATGGAAAAATAATGGATTTAATTAGCATAAATTTTGTGTTATGTGTATTTCACACGTATTGTTTCCTAGCTTGAGGCTAGGTACGTTACTAAAATGGAATCAGAGATAATAAAGAGAATTTTGTAGTGTGACGTGACTCGGATTTGGTGGTTGGGTACATTACAAAGTGGTATCAGAGCCCAATTTTTCAACACTGAGCCTGGATGGGACAATTAGTGGAGCACAAAAGTGAAAATTACATACTATGTAGGAAAATTGTTGGAAGAAATGTCAAAAAAAGGATGTTTGAAATTAGTTGTTGAAATTACGACAGTAAGATTGAGAGAAATTTCATGGGTTGTGTGAATAATTGAGCCCCTTTGGAAATTTATAACATAAGCAAATAAAAAAAAAATGGTATTTTTTTGTACATTGATGTCAGCATGACATGGGGGGGCCACGTGTCATTTGACATGGCACTAGGTGACATGTAATTCCATGGTGGTAGGTACACGGAGGTAGGGAGTTAGAAAATGACTAGGTGTTGGACTTATTATCAGTCTGTGAGTCCGTGAGTCTGCAAGTCCATGAGTCCGCGAGTCTGCAAAGGTAAAAATGGCTAAGTGTTGGACTTATTATGAGTCTGTGAGTCCGAAAATCCGTGATTCTGCAAAGGTAAAAATGGGTAAGTGTTGGGACTTATTATGAGTCCATGAGTCCGAGAGCCCGCAAAGTTAGGAAAATGGCTAAGCATTGGACTTATTGTGAGTCCACGAGTCCATGAAGAAGTGGAAGAATGGTTAAGTGTTGAGACTTTTCACATGGACTTGTGAAAGGAATAATTATGCTTTTGTGAGTCTGCAAGTCTATGATTCCATGAGTCTAAATAGATGGAAAAATAATCTAAGTGTTGAGACTTTTTGGACAGACTTATGAAAGAAAGAATTATGCTTTTGTGAGTCTGGAAGTCCGTGAGTCCGTGAGTCCATGAGTCTGAATAGATGGAAAAATAATCTAAGTGTTGAGACTTTTTGGATAGACTTATGAAAGGAAGAATTATTCTTTCATGAGTTTGCAAGTCCATGAGTCTGTGAGTTCGTGAGTCCGAATAAATGGAAAAATAATCTAAGTGTTGAAAATTTTCGATCGAACTCATGAAATAAATAATTATGATATATTATGGGAACACAATTGTACATAATTCCATGGATCTTGTTAATTATTTTAGCCTAACAAATTTTGTTGGCTACAAATCTTGCAGAATTAGAGGTATAGAAATAAACTTAGTTCTTATATGAGGAATAAATTCATGAAAGATGCTCAAGGGTCTTACAACCATGGGGAAGAGTTCATAGGTTTGCATATTAGAATGGGGAATGTTGATACATATTCAAATGGAAGAAGAGATAGGCAAGAGCCTTTCACTATGATAATTCTACATAGGGAAGTGCAAATCTACATTGTTGGTAATGAAAGAATTATGAAGGCTCGGGAAGAGATACTTCAGATTTTGAACATGTTGCATAAGCAAGTTAACAAAGATTCCAGTACCAAGCAAACAACTAGTGCTAGACAAGTATCAACATCTAGATCTCACGGAATAAGGAATGATCATGGAAATCACAAGAAGTCAAGAAGCATGAGCAGGCTCCATCATTCTCCAAGGTATTCCACTAGAGGAAATCATGCAAGTTCAGGACCAGGAAGTAGCCCAAGTGTGTCTCATGTTCAGAGGAAAAGAACAAGGCTTGAGGAAGACATATTTCAAGGTGAACTCAGGAAAATAAATCCACCTACTTTCAATAGTGAGCACATAAAAGGAGAAGAGGCAGAGGATTGGATGTTGGAAATGAAGAAATATTTCCAGCTGCATGACTACCCATCCCAGGTAGAAGATAGGATTTCCACCTACCACTTGCAAGGAAAGGAAACCATGTGGTGGGATCAAATTAAGAAATCCAAGAACCTCAATGAGAAGAGAATCTCATGGAGGCAATTCAAAATATATTTCCAAGAGAATTATTTGTCCGAGCATTACTATGAGAGAAATATGAAAGAGTTCTTTGAACTCAAGTTGGGAACCATGACAATGGAGGAATATGAGAAGTGGTTCTTTGAATTGTTGAAGTATGTTGACTCCATCAAGGATGAGAAGGTTAAAATAAAAAGGTTTCTAAGTGGATTACCTCCTTCTATAGTGACAAGATTCAGTATGACAACCCCAAGACCTTGGAGAAAACCATAAGGAGAGAAAGGTACCTTTATGATCAAAGAAAGGGAAGGCCAGTGTTCCAAAAGACCTGGAATGATAGGATGAAAGAGAAAAAGGATCAAAGGCAGAAATGTTTTAAGCCGCCCTTTTTCATAAATAACTCCCAAGCAAGTCAGCAAGGCCAGGCAGCCCAAAATGATCAAAACAATGTAGATTCATTTGGGAAAAGGCCAAGGCAAGGTCCTGTTCAATGTTGGGGATGTGGGGGAAATCACGTATCTAAGGACTTCCCCCATAAAGGAGAAAGAGTGAAGAATTTCAACAACATTTAGGAGGTTGAAACATTGGGAGACATGGGAGGAAGTATGCCAAGGATTTATGTGTCCTTGGACAATAAGTAGGCAAAATATCAATCCCTCGTGATCGAAGTGGAAGGTAAGATTGATAACCTTGATTCCAGAGCTAGCCATAGTTACATAAATGCTAACATTGTTGAAATATTTCACTTGCAAATAAGTAAGCATAATAAATCTTGTTTAGTTTAGTTATCCACAGGGGCTAAGAGAAATATCAATGAATTGGTTAGATATTGTCAAATAGACATGAATGGACTCAACACGAAGGTAGATGTAAACAACATACCATTGGGTTCATATGACTGTCTAATTGGCATGGATTGGTTGGAAAATCATCATGTTGTCCTAGACTATTACAACAAGACAATCGCATGTCTCGATGAGGAAGGGAAGCAAGGAAAGACTCAAGGCATTCCAAGAGTTGTAGTTGTTAGAGAGATTTCAGCTATGTAGTTGAAGAAGATATTTAAGAAGGGATGTCAGGTGTTTGCATCCCATATGGAGGAGGAAACCAAAGATAAAGTGGCAAGAATTTAAGACCATCCAGTCTTGAGGGTTTTTGAAGATTTTTTTAGGGATATCCCAGGATTTCCACCAAAGACAGACATTTATTTCTCTATCGATTTGGTGTCAAGATCTGACCGAGTGTCTAAGACACCATACATAATGGGTACACCAGAATTGAAGGAATTTCATATGCAACTTGAAGAGTTGTTAAAAAGGGGGTATATACACCCAAGTGTGTCACCTTGGGGAGCCCCAATTCTATTTGTGAATAAGAAGGATGGAACCTTAAGTTTGTGTATTAATTTCAGGCAACTTAATAAGGTTACCTTAAAGAATAAGTATCCTTTACCCAGAATTAATGATTTTTTTGATCAATTGAAAAGTGCAAGAATATTTTCAAAGATTGACCTGAGATCAAGCTATCATCAAGTGAGGATAAGGGAAGAAGACATTAGCAAGACAGGATTGAGAACATTATATGGGCATTATGAATTCATGGTAGTTCCATTTGGACTATCAAATGCCCCAACAATTTTTAAGTGTTTGATGAATGGAGTGTTCATGGAGTACCTGGAGAATTTTGTGATTGTATTCTTAGATGATATACTCATCTATTCCAAATCAGAAGAGGAACATGAGAAACATTTAATAATGGTGTTACAAGTTTTGAGAGAGCACAGATTATATGCTAAGCTAAGTAAGTGCATCTTTTATCAAAAGAAGATTCACTACTTGGGGYATATAATATCAACAACAAGGACAKAAGTGGATCCTAAGAAGATAGAGCCCATTAGAGGATGGTCAGTACCAAATAATGTGACAGAGGTCAGATCATTCATGGGTCTTGTCGGTTATTATCGAAGATTCATTGAAAAAAATTCAAAGATTGCAAGTCCAATTACTTCTTTGCAAAAGAAGGGTGTGAAATTCGAATGAACTTCCCAGTGTGAAGAGAGTTTTCAACAATTGAAAAGAATATTAACAAGTGCTCCAATATTGAATATTTCATATCCAAACAAATGTTTTGTTGTGTGCATCGATGCATGCAAGGAAGGGCTTGGTGGATTCCTTAGTCAAAAGGATCATGTGGTATGCTATGAGTCCCAAAAATTAAAAGAGCATGAGAGGAATTATGCTACCCATGAATTGGAGTTAGCAACGATTGTACATGAATTGAAAATGTTGAGGCATTACCTTGTGGGTAATAAATTCAAGCTAAGGACAAACCATTGTGGTTTGAAGCATTTATTTGGACAACCAACACTAAATGCTAGGAAAACTAGATGGTTGGACATTCTGAGTGAATATGACTTCGAAATTAAGGACATAAAGGGAAAGAAAAATCAAGTGGTTGATTCACTCAGCAGGAGAGCTCATGAAGTGCATATTTCAGCCATTATCATGTACAGGACATATCTGAAAGACAAATTTATTGCAACATCAAATTCAGATAAGAATTATTTAAAAATAAAAGAGAAATTACAAGAAGGAAATTTTCAGCATAAATTTAATTATTATGAGTTGAAAGAAGATGGAATTATCATGTACAAAGGTAAGGTGTATGTGTCAAATTCCAGAGAGCTTAAAAATACAGTGTTGAAGGAGATGCACAATGTGTCATATGTCAGCCACCAAGGATATCATAAAACAATTACAGCAGTAAGAAGCCAATATGTTTTGCCAGGAATGAAGAAAGAAGTGGCTAATTACATAGTCATATGTTTAGAATGCCAAAAAGTAAATACATAACATAGACACCCAACAGGTTTGCTACAACCATTGCCCATTCTGGAATGGAAGTGGGAAGTTGTCTCAATTGATTTTATTACTAAGTTGCCCAGAACAGTGAAACAACATGATTCCATCATGGTGGTGGTGGATAAGTTGACTAAAGCAACACATTTCATTCCAATAAAGACTACACACAAGGAAACAAATATTGTGCATATTTATATGAGAGAAGTTTCTAGGCTACATGGAGTGCCTAAGGCAATAGTTTCAGACAAAGATCCAAAGTTTACTTCCAATTTTTGGAAGGGTTTGTTCAAAGCATTTGGGACAAATTTAAATCTTATTATGGCATATCATCCATAGTCAAATGGGAAAACATAAAGGAATAACATAATAATTGAGGGAATGCTTATAATGTATGTGATGGATCAGCCATCGAAGTGGGAAGATTATATCCATTTAAATGAATTTTCCTACAACAATGGGTATCATGCCTCCTTGAAAATGAGCCTATTTGAGGCATTGTATACAAATAAATGTAACACCCCGGTGAGTTGGGATAATCCAACAGACATAGTAGTTGTTGGGACAGAATTGATAAAAGAAATGGAAGATCAAATGGAAAGGATTAAGCAGAATTTGAAGGCTTCCCAGGATAGGAAGAAAATTTATGTAGACAGGAAGAGATTTTTTAGAGATTTTAAAGTGGGAGAACATGTGTTTTTGAAAGTAAAGGAAAATATAAGTTCACTAAGATTAAGAAGCTTCCCGAAGTTGGCAGCAAGACATTGCGGTCCTTTTGAAATATTAGAAAAAACAGGGCTAGTTGCATACATGTTATATGTTCTTGCATCCATGAGAGTGCATAATGTATTTTATGTATCAATACTTAAAAGGTACGTACCTGATGCTAATCATGTCATTTATTAGAATGTGATCTAGGTGGAGAAGAAATGGGATTTCTGGGTGGAACGAATACACATACTGAACCAAAAAGTCAAAGTGCTCAGGAACAAAACCATAGGGCTAGTAAAGGTTCAATGGACCTGATATGGTCTTGAGAAGTTAGTCAAGCTTGGGCATGGAAAGAGAGTTTGGAGTGGGTGCAACCATAGGAGGGAAAATTCTGGAGCATAATTGGATCAAATTGGAGGTGGAGAAATGAAGATCCTGGTTGTCAGGCTGGAAGAGTGAACTCTTGCGTGAGTTTCACTAAAACAACAAGTGTTGTTGTTGGTTTGTTGATAGTTTTACTAGCAGCAGATTCCATTGAGTTCCCAGCTGAGATATTCCTAGATACCTGTGTCAGAGAGACCCTGATAAACAAATGGCACATTCATTGGGTTATCCCTGATAAATGGATGGTACATCCCTTGGGTTAAACTTTATAAACAGATGGTTCATCCCTTGGGTTATCCCTAATAAACGGATGGTACATCACTTGGGTTATCCCTAATAAACGAATGGTGCATTCCTTGGGTTGGGCAGGTCAAGAGGAAGAGAGATGGTGGAAAATTTAGGATAGTTGTAGGAGAATATCGGTTGGGTTAAGATATTTATGAGTTTTGAGTGTACTGTGAGAGACCACCCTCTTTTGTGGATTTCTAGCCTCAGCTCAGGGGCGACTGGCTGTTGAGATTTGGAACAGTCAGCCTATGGTTGGATAGAACGTTCGTCCCAAGTAGTTGGTTGCACAACTCTTTTTTAAGATAAGTGTTTTATCTTGTACTGAGTTATTTACATGTGTTAATGATGTGCATGAACTCTGTGGGAATGAGAATGACTTATATGTTGTCGTAATGAATGATTTAGTTGTATCTCATGTAGATTATTAGTATGATTCATATGCATAATTTTTATAGTTATTACCGTATCTAAATATGTTATAAATTGTAGTTGTAGGCTATGGGGAAATGGATAACAGCAAAATAATGGCTTTAATTAGTAGAATTTTTTTTTATGTGTATTCTACATGTATTTTTTCCTAGTTGGAGGCTAGGTACATTACTAAAATGGTATCCGAGTTGATAAAAATAATTTTTTAGCGTGACGTGACCCAACTTTGGTGGTTGGGTACATTACAAAGGGATACAAGGGGTCAAGCCTATGACCAATACCAACTCCATATGTGAGAGAAGGGGGGTCAACATAGGTAGAACCAAGAAAAGTTGAAACATTGTATATGGACAAATATTACATGTATATAATCTAGGAGGAAGTGTCAAAGTGGGTAACAGATGTGCTCAATGGTGGATTGACAATCATTCTGGATGAGAATGAGAGGTGGTCAAAAGGAAAGGATCATGTATAAATGGTATTTTATTCCACATGATCCACATAGGGTGGAGTGAGAACATGTCAACTTAAATCAAATTGGTGATACAGTGGTGGGGTTTCTTTTAGTAAGCAATAAGAGAAGATCAGTATGTAGGGTGTTATGGGAAGTTGTGGGTATAATATTTTGAGGCCTTGCATAGGGTGCAATGGTGATTAATGCCTAACAAAGGGTCATGTTATCGTGTGGGATTAGATTCCTGCATGAAAAGATTAGAAGTGCCCCTAGACATTGTGAATGGGGTGGGTAGAAATGGAGAAACATAAAGTGGGTGTAGAAGTAGACGAAGCTTCATGAGAATGGGACATCATTCATTAGGGTGGTCATTAACATTGTAAAAGGGCACAAGGAAACGAAATATGAATGTGAGTGTCTTGTGATTATGGTGGTGGGTTTAGGTCATAATCAGGCATCGAGGTGCCCATACATTTTGGTTTGTGTGCATCTATCGAGGTTTGTTATATTTCTGAGATTTAGTCTTCAATGTGAGTGTCTTGAGTATACCTTGGTGACCAAGGGTATTGTCCCCAAACGGGACATTATGATAAAAAACTAAACTAAAAAGTAATGTAACAAAAGGGTATGTAGAGGGGGATGAGAGGTACATGTTTCCTCCTTATACACACTTGGGAGACATGGAATAAATCTTCAGCCCACTCAGTGTGTCCTTGGGGGAAAGTGAGAGTCAAGGTCTTGTCACCAAATCCTCAACTCATTTGTCTAGGCCAACTCCTAGTGAAGCCAAGGGGGGTAGTCCCTAACAAATATACTAAGGCTTGAAACTAATCTAAGTACAAGAATTGAATCTAGGAGTTTAAATTTCATTAACCAACATAAATCAAAAGCATACACAGATCAATTATTCACCACAAGATACATAAAACATATACT
>SNQJ01S0076252.1:62019-80577 GCA_010110895.2 Picea sitchensis
AAATTAAGGACATAAAGGGAAAGAAAAATCAAGTGGTTGATTCACTCAGCAGGAGAGCTCATGAAGTGCATATTTCAGCCATTATCATGTACAGGACATATCTGAAAGACAAATTTATTGCAACATCAAATTCAGATAAGAATTATTTTAAAATAAAAGAGAAATTACAAGAAGGAAATTTTCAGCATAAATTTAATTATTATGAGTTGAAAGAAGATGGAATTCTCATGTACAAAGGTAAGGTGTATGTGTCAAATTCCAGAGAGCTTAAAAATACAGTGTTGAAGGAGATGCACAATGTGTCATATGTCAGCCACCAAGGATATCATAAAACAATTACAGCAGTAAGACGCCAATATGTTTTGCCAGGAATGAAGAAAGAAGTGGCTAATTACATAGTCAGATGTTTAGAATGCCAAAAAGTAAATACATAACATAGACACCCAACAGGTTTGCTACAACCATTTCCCATTCTGGAATGGAAGTGGGAAGTTGTCTCAATTGATTTTATTACTAAGTTGCCCAGAACAGTGAAACAACATGATTCCATCATGGTGGTGGTGGATAAGTTGACTAAAGAAACACATTTCATTCCAATAAAGACTACACACAAGGAAACAAATATTGTGTATATTTATATGAGAGAAGTTTCTAGGCTACATGGAGTGCCTAAGGCAATAGTTTCAGACAGAGATCCAAAGTTTACTTCCAATTTTTGGAAGGGTTTGTTCAAAGCATTTGGGACAAATTTAAATCTTATTATGGCATATCATCCATAGTCAAATGGGAAAATAGAAAGGAATAACATAATAATTGAGGGAGTGCTTATAATGTATGTGATGGATCAGCCATCGAAGTGGGAAGATTATATCCATTTAAATGAATTTTCCTACAACAATGGGTATCGCGCCTCCTTGAAAATGAGCCCATTTGAGGCATTGTATACAAATAAATGTAACACCCCGGTGAGTTGGGATAATCCAACAGACAGAGTAGTTGTTGGGACAGAATTGCTAAAAGAAATGGAATATCAAATGGAAAGGATTAAGTAGAATTTGAAGGCTTCCCAGGATAGGAAGAAACTTTATGTAGACAGGAAGAGATTTTTTAGAGATTTTAAAGTGGGAGAACATGTGTTTTTGAAAGTAAAGGAAAATATAAGTTCACTAAGATTAAGAAGCTTCCCGAAGTTGGCAGCAAGACATTGTGGTCCTTTTGAAATATTAGAAAAAACAGGGCTAGTTGCATACATGTTATATGTTCTTGCATCCATGAGAGTGCATAATGTATTTTATGTATCAATACTTAAAAAGTACGTACCTGATGCTAATCATGTCATTTATTAGAATGTGATCTAGGTGGAGAAGAAAGGGGATTTCTGGGTGGAACGAATACACATACTGAACCAAAAATTCAAAGTGCTCAGGAACAAAACCATAGGGCTGGTAAAGGTTCAATGGACCTGATATGGTCTTGAGAAGTTAGTCAATCTTGGGCATGGAAAGAGAGTTTGGAGTGGGTGCAACCATAGGAGGGAAAATTCTGGAGCATAATTGGATCAAATTGGAGGTGGAGAAATGAATATCCTGGTTGTCAGGCTGGAAGAGTGAACTCCTGCGTGAGTTTCACTAAAACAACAAGTGTTGTTGTTGGTTTGTTGATAGTTTTACTAGCAACAGATTCCATTGAGTTCCCAGCTGAGAGATTCCTAGATACCTGTGTCAGAGAGACCCTGATAAACAAATGGCACATTCATTGGGTTATCCCTGATAAATGGATGGTACATCCCTTGGGTTAAACTTTATAAACAGATGGTTCATCCCTTGGGTTATCCCTAATAAACAGATGGTGCATCACTTGGGTTATCTCTAATAAACGAATGGTGCATTCCTTGGGTTGGGCAGGTCAAGAGGAAGAGAGATGGTGGAAAATTTAGGATAGTTGTAGGAGAATATCGGTTGGGTTAAGATATTTATGAGTTTTGAGTGTATTGTGAGAGACCACCCTCTTTTGTGGATTTCTATCCTCAGCTCAGGGGCGACTGGCTGTTGAGATTTGGAACAGTCAGCCTATGGTTGGATAGAACGTTCGTCCCAAGTAGTTGGTTGCACAACTCTTGTTTAAGATAAGTGTTTTATCTTGTACTGAGTTATTTACATGTGTTAATGATGTGCATGAACTCTGTGGGAATGAGAATGATTTATATGTTGTCGTAATGAATGATTTAGTTGTATCTCATGTAGATTATTAGTATGATTCATATGCATAATTTTTATAGTTATTACCGTATCTAAATATGTTATAAATTGTAGTTGTAGGCTATGGGGAAATGGATAACAGCAAAAGAATGTCTTTAATTAGTAGAAATTTTTTTATGTGTATTCTACATGTATTTTTTCCTAGTTGGAGGCTAGGTACATTACTAAAATGATATCAGAGTTGATAAAAATAAATTTTTAGCGTGACGTGACCCAACTTTGGTGGTTGGGTACATTACAAAGGGATACAAGGGGTCAAGCCTATGACCAATACCAACTCCATATGTGAGAGAAGGGGGGTCAACATAGGTAGAACCAAGAAAAGTTGAAACATTGTATATGGACAAATATTACATGTATATAATCTAGGAGGAAGTGTCAAAGTGGGTAACAGATGTGCTCAATGGTGGATTGACAATCATTCTGGATGAGAATGAGAGGTGGTCAAAAGGAAAGGATCGTGTATAAATGGTATTTTATTCCACATGATCCACATAGGGTGGAGTGAGAACATGTCAACTTAAATCAAATTGGTGATACAGTGGTGGGGTTTCTTTTAGTAAGCAATAAGAGAAGATCAATATGTAGGGTGTTATGGGAAGTTGTGGGTATAATAGTTTGAGGCCTTGCATAGGGTGCAATGGTGATTAATGCCTAACAAAGGGTCATGTTATCGTGTGGGATTAGATTCCTGCATGAAAAGATTAGAAGTGCCCCTAGACATTGTGAATGGGGTGGGTAGAAATGGAGAAACATAAAGTGGGTGTAGAAGTAGACGAAGCTTCATGATAATGGGACATCATTCATTAGGGTGGTCATTAACATTGTAAAAGGGCACAAGGAAACGAAATATGAATGTGAGTGTTTTGTGATTATGGTGGTGGGTTTAGGTCATAATCAGGCATCGAGGTGCCCATACATTTTGGTTTGTGTGCATCTATCGAGGTTTGTTATATTTCTGAGATTTAGTCTTCAATGTGAGTGTCTTGAGTATACCTTGGTGACCAAGGGTATTGTCCCCAAACGGGACATTATGATCAAAAACTAAACTGAAAAGTAATGTAACAAAAGGGTATGTAGAGGGGGATGAGAGGTACATGTTTCCTCCTTATACACACTTGGGAGACATGGAATAAATCTTCAGTCCACTCAGTGTGTCCTTGGGGGAAAGTGAGAGTCAAGGTCTTGTCACCAAATCTTCAACTCATTTGTCTAGGCCAACTCCTAGTGAAGCCAAGGGGGGTAGTCCCTAACAAATATACTAAGGCTTGAAACTAATCTAAGTACAAGAATTGAATCTAGGAGTTTAAATTTCATTAACCAACATAAATCAAAAGCATACACAAATCAATTATTCACCACAAGATACATAAAACATATACTTGCATAAAAAGGATACTTGAGACACAATGTTAGATGCAAGTAAAATCAAATTGTTTAAAAGTAAATGACTGAAATAAAATGTGTGAAGCATATGGATTTGAAAAATGTATAAATGAGATCAGTGCCTTAAAGGTATCATGGGCAATGTAGATCGTGTGTTTTATTAAGGTTTATTGATGGTAGGTTAATGAGATAAATTTTGTTTGCATGGAAAATAAAGTGTTTGTCTAAACTAGATTTGGCCCTTTAGAAAAAATTCCCTAAAGTGGAGGTTGAGATAGCCGAATATCCAACAGGGAGGTTTCTCTAATTTTGCACACAAGCTCAAGAAAATGTGGGAGATCCAATAGGGAGAACCTAGATCTCAAATTTCCTACCAAATATCTTCACAGACTCTCTTACGTTTCCACTAAAGAAAAATTCTCTTTAGGATTTCCCTAATTAGTCTATCACCACTGACTAGCCCAGTGTGTATGAAACTTACTCCCAGAAGATCGAGACTAGCTCACAACTGGAAGGGTCAAGAACCACACTAGGAGCTAAGGGGAGTTGTTTATTTTAAAAAATAAAGCAAAGTACTGAAAGGGAAATGTTTTTTTTAATTACTAAAGTCTTCACTAACTAGCCTCTTGCGAGGAGCTAAGGAGATTGTTTATTTCCAACTTTCAAATTGCATAAAAATGAAACTAACTAGCAATTAGTATTCTACTTTTCAAAAATGAAATCTAATCTAGATTGTGATTTATTTTAACTTTATTCTTTGATGTGAGATTGTAGTGCTTTGTGATGAATTGAAAGATTAATTTTAGCTTATCCTTAGTTATGAAAATTGAATCTAAGCTAAAATTTCAAAATTGAGACAATCACCAAAAACATTGTTCCCTTAGGGGGGATGAAGAGTGGGAGCTTGTAGCCCCACTGATTTTATTAAATAAATTACACAAATATTTATTGGAGTGACTTGTGACCATTCATTAGGGGGGTCACAAGTCTTTACAATGTTTTACAAGTATTAATTGAAGAAAGTGGTGCCCCCGAGGGTCCCGGATGCTCCAAATCCGCCCAAAATAGACATAATTTCCTCTTATCTGTTTGCAAACCTGCACAAAACAACAAGAAAACAAAGACAGAAGATGGTTTTGACGGGTGAAAATGAAGGCTCGCCAACTGGAAGAGTGGATCCGGTCCGGGGTTGTCTAAATAACCCAAGCCATTTGGGATGATCCACCCTGATGGGTTTAGCGACTCCGTTGGCCAATCTAAGTCCTGGGAAAACGAAAGAAAACTACACTAAGGAACTAATCTAAAGAAAACAAAAATTAAAGCAAACTAATAAACAAATCTGAACTAAATATATACAATCTATTATCTATGCTATATAGCAATAATTCTATAAAATTAAATGTTCAATTATCAACAGAGTTAGATCCAATTACAAATATACAATATTTACAGATTACAAATTTAAATGAAAACCTGCAAAAATCATTTGTAAACTGTCCTAAGACAGGGGAACTATTGTTTTTTTATTTTTATAATTTTAAGAGAAAGAAATTAAATGAAAAATTGTCTAAGTTAAGCAACTCAAATAATAATTCTAACTAAAAATCTAAACTATATATATATATATATAACTACTTAAATAAAACTAATAAATTAACTATCAAATAACAAATAGCATACTGACCTGAAGTAACGCTTCAAGTTTGTCCTGTATGCAATAGTTGATTTAGTTGTTCGGTGGGAGAAAACCCGCACCAGATTCTCCACAAGCTTCTCGTAAACAGGAAGCAGTTGTGCTCTTCAAATATAAATGACAGGACAAACAAGACATAAAAAATTACAGCAATCTTATAATTTGCAAATCAACACATTTAGAGAAATCTGTGTGCAACAATTTGTACAAAATGATTCATTTAACGAAGAAGGTAAACCTTTAATTCATTAAATTGAAGCAAGGTAATTGTTGTACTTTAAAATAAGAGAGATCAGATATGAATGACACATAAACCAAATCACATCAACCTACAACGAATTACGATAGCTAAAGTAGTCGATAATTAATTGCAAACTGATATGAAGAAAACTTGAAATAAAAGTTTGATATATTGAAAGCTAAAGCTGTTACAAGACATCAACTTTCATCTCAATCTGTATTATAAATCCATAGTCTGGTTCTCCCAACCGTGATGATGATGATCATTATTACAAAAAATAACAAATATTTAAAGACCATAGGGTAAAACATCCATGTGGGAATTGTCAAAGCAGTTTACAAAAAATCTGGGAATAATCTCCCAAGTCCCTATTTTTTGCCTATGACTAACAACTGAAACTATATCTAAACTGCTACAGCATGTCCAATTTGTCAATGAAATTCATGGGTACCTGTAAGTAGACAATAATATAGAAGTTTAGATAGTGTTTTATTGATAAAATTGACAAAAATCTAATTTTTAAGACTAGCTACAGAATCTTGCGATTTTGTAGCTGGTCTAATTTGGAAACAGAATCATTTTTAATCAATCCAAATCTAATTGAAATAGATCGAACCTATTAAACCAAATCTTTAATTACTTAATTCCAAACAAAGCGAATCATTCATACCACAACGAATCAATCTTGTATGCAAATTGAAACAAATGAAATTGTAATTGAATTAATCAAATGATAACAGGATATGTGAGATTTGTCAAACAACTTTTATTACCAATTCAGAACATACAGAAACGATTGACAGTTAAGGAACCAATGAAATCATCTCTTGAACCAATTTCAAAACAGACTATAACCGATTTAGCTAAGTCTTTCATACGAATTCAATAGAGACACAATATGTCAATCCGAACTTAACAGAATCGTTTTACGAATCAAATAGATTATGTTGTATTTGTCAAACCAATATTTTAATATTGATGCATTGCATACATGAAAGACCATGCTAATCCAAGCATACAGAATCGTTTCAAAATCAAGCCAAAAGAAATGAATTGAGCCAGTTCGGGGCCGACGCAATCGTTATGCTTAATGCAAAATCATATCAATCAAAACACAGATGTGTCCTATTTTAGCAAAGGAATTCTCTGTATAGATCGAATGCAATCAAAGCGAAAATATTCATTGAAAACAAAACAAAATCATTTTTGGTAAATCGAAGTCAACAGGATTGTTTTTTGTCTATTAAAAGCAAACAGAACTAATCAAAAGCAAACCCGATCGAAAACAAATCAATATTTTAAACTAATTCGAGAACAATAAAATCACATTAACCAAATCATAGCTGTGTCCAAGTTTAGCAATCAAATCTTCTGTATATAACGAAATCGAAAGTAACATAATCATTTTGAATCTATCAAAACGAACAGACCTAATTGAAATAAAATCCAAGCGGTTATATTAATTTAAACCAACTCATAGAACAAAATCAATATGGAAATACATACCTGGGCAGTAAGAAAACAAGTCGGTCATGATAATTTTGAATTTACAAAGGTTGTTGTTGCTTCGATGTTTCTGAAGACAATTGAACCAGTGGTTTTTTGTTTCTTCTCGTTGGCCTGTAGCCTGTCGTTCTCCTTAGCCAGCACTGTCACCCGTTCCTCTAACGATTTGATCTTTGGTTGCAACAGGGGAACGTCGGTGTAATAACATTCTAGCCAAGCATTACATTGGGTACATGGTGGTTGATCGGGCTTTGGCATCACAGGTGAGGGTTTGTTCAAATTACTAGGGGTTTCCTTGTGCAGCTTGATTCCTGGGTAGTTTGGATCGTTTTTTAGGCATGGAGGTAAGTTAGAGACATAGTCATAGGGTTCCTTAGAGCAGAGGCCATGAGAATAGGGGTATTCCTCGGCTAGGAAACGTTCAATTTTGGAGTCCGAGTCCTCGCTCAAGATGATGGGCTTTTGGTCGACATTTTGTTTAGGCTTGTTCCGGGAAAATCTCGATATCAATCGAGCATTTTTCTTTCCCTTACTGTTAACAACAGTATCACCCATGACTTTCTTCCTTCCAGGTCTTTTGACGGCCTTAATATCGTCCTTATCACACGGGTTGGCCATGGCATCAGGTAGGTCCAAGTCAGGGCAATCTGAGGGTTTGACAGGGGGTAGAAGGATATGAAGTGGTACAGCCGGTCCAACCAATGTTTCAGTAATAACAACCTTGTCGAGTTGGGCAAACTTGGGAGTGGAAAATCCATTCCTAGATAGGAAGGCTTGCCAACAGTGCCCACTAAGGCTCAAATGGTGGACGACAAGGACTTTGATCAAGTCGTGATGGAAAAGGCTGCTATCAGCCTTCTTACGCTTGAATCTTTTAGACATCTTGTACAGACTACACAAAAGATAATGTGGCATATTCAAAGGGTAGCCTATAAAATTCATCAATAACCGAAGATGATACAGAAATACCAAGCCATACCGACCTTCGCAGGTCACAAACTGCTTAACAATTGCCAAAAGATCGTGCCACCTGGGTTTGAGGGTAGTGATAGGCATACCTCTATCATAGGAAACAATCTTCCTTGATGTGAATAATAGGAGCCATGGCACCTCGTCTACCTTGGAATTTTTAAACCACCTTTCCCCTGTAGCTGGTAGTCCTGTAGCTGAGCTTAGGAATTCTTCATTTAGCTCGAGATGTATGTCTCCCACCTTAGCCCTGCATCTGTCGAAGGTGAGGGTGAATTGTTGGGCAATTGAAAGGTTGAAACCCTCAAACATTTGGATAAATACCAGCCAGTCGCCATTTTCCAAATCCTTTCGAGCATTTTCGAATAGGAGGAGTGTTTGGCTACCATTTGGCTCTATGCACACCACAAGTGCCATAGACGGGAGCACATGGTGAGCTAGGTGAATTTTCGAGGGTTTGAACAGGGTATACGCCGGATCAAATAACTCACAGACCTCCCCGAAAATCGACAGAGGTGACCTGGGATGGGGGGAAGACATTAATGCCCGAATGTGCGAGGGTGGTGGAACTAGTTCAAACATGCAAAATAGTCATTTCCCAATGTACAACCGACGGCATATATAGTGATTCAAATCACTACTGCATATGTTAAAAACAATGCCACTCGAATAATTAATGAAATCTATGGTAAGTCGACCCAAAAATTCGCATAAGCATAGTGTTTGCATAGTTTTATAACCAAAACAATGATTCGAAATCAACACCAAGGGTTCGATCATATCACATATGTGTTGTATGAAATGATTACACCAAGGGTCTAATCCATAATGTCATAGTGTTTTCATGAAACCAATGTGCCAAGGAATTTGATGAAAGACTATAGAACATCAAACCACCAATGTATTAGAGACTCAATGACAATCACTATAATATCATCACAATCTTATGAAATCATATTAACAATTAAAGAATGCCAAATGAGTAAGGATCTTGGAATCTTGCCAACTGTGTGATTATAATCAAATTGGAAATGCAATGAACACATAGACAAGAGTACCATAATAATCCAGTGACGATTTTAATGTGACTTCGAAACCAAAGTTTTCATGCTTGCAGTCGTGAAAACAAGAACAAAGGCAGGTGTGCAAATGCGTGAAATAAGAGTGTCCTTTTATTTAAAGATTGCGATGAAAATCAAGGGTTGCAAAACACTGGTGTAGGTAGCTTATAGGATAGGATAGAAATGCAAATTGGCTGCCAACAGATGGCCAAAAAACAGTTTGGAAGTGTCTTTGGTTATTAGTAGGAAAGCCCCAAAATTGACTAAGTAAAACTAGTGTAAAATGAGCAAAAATGAACTAAGAAGAGCAAGCTAAAGAGATTGTCTCCTTAGGGTCTTTGTTTTTTGTTTTAAAATAGTAATACAAAGGCACTATAATTTCCAAATATTAAAGTGAAATCTTTAAGAAAATAACTACCCTTTAACTTCTAAAAATTTTGAAAGAAAAGCATGCTAAAAGGAGACTTTTCCTATGCTAGATCTAAGCATTAAATGAAACTTGAAAGTACAAACATGGATCTAGTTTATATTATGCATGTACACTTAGATATTCAGAATTTGAAATAAATATATATCTAAGATACTTGCATTTGCAACAAAGTAACCAAAATTTAGATTTTATTTTGAGAAAGAGAGAAGGAAGAAACTTGTAGCCTTGGAACCCTTGGGAAATGGAGTCTTTATATGATTTAAGGAAGGACTAAGTCTTTATATCCTTGAAGTTGTGAAGAGACAAGCAAGTTTCATCACCACTCCAAGCTATGAGACCCTGTAAGCTTTAAAATCTTGCAAATAAACTTGTTAACAAAATTGGTGTCACCTACACAAGAAACTTGAAGAGTATGTTAGTTAATCGAAACATGCATACACATCAAGTCTCTAAATATAAATGAACAATAGGATTAACAGCAAGATAGATAAATCTTATCCTACTAGATGATAGCATCCTTTCAAAGGCCAAGATAATAAATCCAAAGAAGAAATTAGGCAAATATTACCTCATAGATTAAGCACAAATTGACATCAAGCATCCACACCTTCTTGACCTCCAAAGTCTCTTTATTCCAAATGAAAAGTATTACAATATTATACAACCACAAGAACAACTCCCAAACTCCAACTAGTTTGCAAATGGGAGAGATCTTGTATAAATAGCAAGAGGAGAAAATTCCCAAGAGAGGAGGGTGCACCAAGTGTAGGGGAAAGGGCAACCAAGTGTAAAGAAATGGAAGCCAAGTGGTGGGAGATGGCTGCCACATTTATTACTAAGCCCAAATGTGACATGTGTGGAAGGAGGAAGGTGGGATGGGCGCCACCTCTCAAGAAAGGTAGGCAGCCCACTCTAGGATGCGCCACCTCCTCAAGAGGGGCGCACTTCCTTTTGAGCACATGCTTAAAGTTTGTTTACAAATCACCCAATAAATCCCAATCAAATCATATATGTCTCTTATGACTTCCACCTTTCCCTTTGCGTCTTTAAGTCACCCAAAACATGTCCCACATGTTTCCCAAAATTTAGCATTTGCTGATTTTCTTTGATTTTATTTGACTTTTTTGGGTTTTTTGAGTAAAATTGATTTTTAAGTGATTAAAATCACTAATTTTACTCAACCAAGTGGGTACTTAGGTAATGTGAGTGCTCTGGGTCCAAAAATTAGCACCCCCGAGGCATAGGAATACTCCTGGCACCATTTTTTTTATTACAACTTTATTTCTTAATTAAAAATTATTGTTTTGCAGAAAAATTTTAATTAACTGGAAAAAAATTAAAAAATCCTAAGGGGACTTAGCACATTTCCATAAGAATTTAGGAGTATGTTTAGCATGGTAATATACATTAGACACTAGGCTTATATCCATGCTAAGGCCTAACCATGAGTATATACTCCATCTTTGGAGAATTAAGTTTAAAAAACTCAAAAATTATAAATTTCCTTTAAACAACAAAATATAATTAATAAGTAAAAAAAAAACCACTCCAGAGTAACAAATCATGCCTAAGTCTAAGGTGTCTAAGACCTTTTACAAGTTCAGCATGCAACATTTCTTATTACAATTTGTATGGAAAATGTGAAAAAGGTTGGTCTTAATGACCGGCTGAACTTCTGAACTCTGAATATTGAACATGAAAATGTTCAATCTTTGGCGGCTCGCTGGAAGTCCATCCTAGTGCAACTTGGTGGATAACAATACCATACAAGGATTATGAGGGTTAATCTGACGAGGATATGGGTAGCCATAATTGAGGTCCCAACCACATGTAGTGGGGAATTAGAAAGGGAATCTTTTAGATGGGATCATTTGAATGAATGGTCTCTACATGATGGGACTGACTACTAGAAGGTGATATGTTAGTTGCAGATGAAGATAAAGAGGACTTTGAAGGTGATATGTTAGTTGCAGATGAAGATAAAGAGAACTTTGAATGAATAAGGGTGGCATCCAAGTGGGGGGGGGGAATTCCTCTAAAGAAATATAAGGTGACCTTTCAAATGAGGAGATGGTGCACATGGGATATTATCCCACATGATTGATTTAGGGAGGCAAGCCATGATAAGACCCAAGAAAAGAAGAGTTTTAATGACTTCAAGGATCATATCTTCATAATATGGGAGGTGGTGGGTAGCTCCAATGGTGGTAAAAATGTTATTGATATTATTGGCTGGCTTTAGTCTACAACAAGTAAGTTGGTCCCATTTAATGGATTTCCTTCTTCATGGGGTATCATGATATGAAATGTTGGCTTAATTTGTTTCCTTCATGGATCATATATACTACTGGACCGCAAGGAGAATTTTGTAATTGAGTGGGAGTCAACAACTTCAATGTCAATCAAGATGGTATTTCCCAAGAGTTCAATGGGAACATTTTGGAAAAGTCCTTCTGAATAGGAAGGTCATATGTCGTAGGAAATAAGGATGATAATGGATGTGATCAACTCTAAGGATCCCAACTTCTCCTGAACCTTGGTGGATATCATGAAAGTTGAAGCACCACCATTGAAAAGACTATAGTGATGGATGACGAGATTTTTTATTGCGACAAGTATCTAGAATACAACCAAATGAGGGAGTCTAGGCTCAACTTTATCTAATTCATTAACTGCTAATATAAATGGTCAATAGCCCCCAGGCCTAACAATGAGGCCTTTCGTTGGGGAGGGAAAGTATAAAGGACCTCTAAAGCTAACATGGTGGTTATTGATTGGGCTAATTCAATAACAATATTGTAGCTATGTGTGGCCCTTTCATGTGGGCTATGCATAGTTCAATGTAATGGTGTTTTTGGAACCTAATGTGTGGAGTATGTATTGAGTCTAAGTATTTACAAGGTGTTGACTCGTAAACTTGCAACTAGCCACCATCCTGCAAATAGTTGCAAGGCATAATTTAATTTTTTTATTATCTATGATATATTAAATATTTAACTATAGGTGGGAGAAAGGATGTTTAATTTCAACTATCCCTGGGATTAATTGATACAACTCTGTTCAAATGGTCTCATTTACATTATGTGATGATAATGTTTCCTTTTCCATTTGATTATAGGTTTTATTTTCGATTTGGTTCCACAAGAAAGAGAAGGTTATAATTGTAAAATATGAAAAAATCCTCTATCCTACACACTTTCCACTCATAAATGATATCAATGTTTATAAAGGAATAATATGAGACATTAAAATGTTTTTTATAATTTTTGTGTATCAACAAGCACTGATTACAAAGGTTGAGTTCTAAAATATGACATAGTCTAGAAGAATTGACAAGTTTAATATGGTTTACCATATTAAAAAGTTTGGTTACAACACCACATGTCATTACATTCATTTCACATATTACTACATTCATGTTATAATCTTATATATGTGAAAGTGATGGTTCTCATAAGAAAGGCGACATATTGCAATCGAAGGGTCGATATTTTAAGTTTTTTATGCATATGGTATATGATATAACACACGAACTCAACATTCATGCTATCGATCACTTCACAATTATACCTTAGCACTTGAATATTGAATATCTGTGTTTTATGAATTATTAACTCGCTTTGAATGTGGTTTTAAATGGTAAATTTGGATATGAGGTTTGATGTGAAAGTTGGTGGTCTACATTTGAGTTGGCATTTTTGTCGCTGGTTGACATGGTTATATGGCACATGATGGCTCGCATGCTTGGCATATCACTGATCTATGATTTGTTGTGGTGGATAGTGGAAATATGATATGGATTAAACAATCAATTATTAGTAAATTTTGAGGAATGTGGCGCCCCATGCATTCAATGCATGAGACGCAGGAATTTACTATTGAGGTAAGCCACCTTGTGCTTGGTTTTTGGCATTTCATTTTGATTTCGATTTTATTGAGTAGCATTCTGGTATTGAGTTTATTGAGTTTATTGAGTATTTTATTGAGTTTATTGTATTGCTATGCAATGTCCCCACTTTGGGACATCATTACATTATAGAGGCTTATGACGACCAGAGGAGCCAGATGGAGGTTATAGCGAGTACTGAGATTATTGAGAGGTATTTTTGGGTATGTCTTGCATTGCTCATCCCATTTCGTCATTATGATCCATTCCACACAGGTTGGCTTTGGTTCCGTTTCATTCCGACGATTTCCATGATTTTGAGTATTTTGAGCTATAAGTTAATTAAATTCACTGAAGAGGTCTTTTTGGGCACAATACTTGGAGGAACCTCTCAGTGTAATAGCTCATTGGAATCAGGAAGAACGGGACTACAGGATAGGATGATGAGAAGTGGATTTCAGTGGCCAGGGAAGCCATTAGGAGAGATAAGGCGCTTTTCATAGGTAAAAAGGTTAATTAATTAATTAATAATTAAAAAATAAAAGTCACTTTGGAGAGACAAGGGGATGCAGGAAGTATAAATAAGAGGCAAGGGCCTATATTCATTCATTCATGTATGTTTATCATTTTGATATCTGGCTTCTAGCTAGAGGGCCCATCTCTTGGGGGTTTTGACTTAACAAACCCTAGAGGACGATTCGGTGGTGAAAGATTCCACCTAGCTTGTCCCAAGCTTAGTCTCGGGGATGCAATACTCTCCCACACCATTCTAGTTCCAGATCTACTCAGTTGTAGGAGGATTCTACATTAGTTACAGGTACAGAGAGAGAGGGGGCACACCAATTGTGAGTTTTCAGCAAGAGGGGCGCACCATCCATTGAGGAAGGATTCATTCTAAGCTGAGGAGAAGAGATTTTGGGAATCTAGGTATTGGGTTTTCCTTGCAGGTACCATAGAACCATTATTGGATGTTTTCAGAGGTATTCTTATGGAGGATTGATTTTCATTTGAGAGTGGGACGATTTCCCTAAGAGGAGGGTGCATCATTCTTTGGAGGGTGGCTACATCTAAGGGTCTAGCAGGTATTTTGCCTAGTTGAGCACTTGGGTTTTCATTGTCATGCCCCGATCTATCATTCTAGTGGATTGGTGGAGCTATTGGAGGTTTATAGGAGGGAGGTCGAATTATCTAGGGTTCTAGGCATCCAGTGGGGTGCACCATTCCTTGGAGGAAATTCAGATCCATAGGGTTTGAGAGAGATATTGGAGATTGGATCACCTAGGTTATTCTTCCAGTGACCCGATCTACTATTCCACTCATTTTGGACTCATTTGGAGGCTTCCTTCAGTTGGGCCAAATTATTGAGGAGCTTCAGCATTCCAGCAGGGCGTGGCATCTTCCAGCTTGAGGGTTTAGCAGTTCTTACGGCCCAGATCTACTCTTGCATTGGTCTTCAGTGAGTATTAAGCCTTGGGAGGATTGTGGCATCTTCTATTGGAGCATTTTTTAGCAGCTCATATCTTCTATTGTCTTTATTGGAGCCATCTGATGTGCATTCCATATTGGCATCTCATTGTATCAGGTTCTTTCTTATTGTTATGAAATAAAGATCATATCTGCAGTGTTTTGTCTTGTCTATCATCTTATTGATCTTGCATATGGTTGAGGTATGTTCCATGATTGTATCTTCTTGTTTATTACTGCAAACACACATATAAACCATCAGTAAAACCCTAAGCGTAATTGTAAGCAAAGTGTTTAACAAAATACCACAACCAAAAAAGTTTAAAAGACACCCAAAACTGTGATGTTCCTGGCATAATGGCTTGGGAACATTATAGTGGTATCAGAGCTTAGATTCCTGCTAGCCAGTGGGAATTAGCACATGCATGCAGAGCCATAGAGGGGTATTCCATAAGAAGAGATGGATATTAAGGATTTTTCTAGAGAGACTATACGTCGTAGATGGGAATATTACTATGACCTTAGTGAGAAAACTAGGGCTCAAGTAACATTCCAACAATATTTATCCGTGAAAAATCCTAGGTGGAGCACAAATGAGATTACATTCTGGGTCAATCAAGCAATGGAATACATGGCCACAACATCTAGATGGAAGGAAGCATAGAATAACCCCACACCCATAAGGAGCACGCAGCTTTGCTACAGTTGCAAGGTGCATTGGGAACTAGATCATAGGTGTAGGGGTAAGGGTAAGAAGAATAGTATTGAGGTGCACTCTGACAATGATGATGAGGTATGTGAGGATGGAGTGATAGATGATTATTTGGAGCAGTCTGATGATGATAGTGACTCTTTCATAGAGGCTAGTGATTCTTGTGCCCTTGAGGAGGATAGTGACCCTTGCACATTGGAGGGATAGTTGGGTGGACAGGACGATAGCACCGGTTCTTTAGAAGACATATCACATACCATTGATGACCTTACACCTCAGCAGAGTGGTGACACTAGTGAGGACTCACACGTGTTAGCACCTACAGATGACCAACTTCCTAGGGTGATTGTGACACATCTATCATATTTCCAGACACCTAAGACAACCACGTCACATAGGGATAGTAGTAGCATAGAGGAGTCGTACGTGAGGGATTCACACCATGGACATGTAGATCCACATATCCAGGAGGAGATACGGGATGTATAGACAGTTGACCTTACACATACATATCAGCATGAGGAGATGGAGTCACAGCTTTTGGACTCCATTAGTTGAGAAAATGGTGGAGACTAACAGGTTGATGGGGCACTTACTTCCAGGATCGGCCTGGATTGATGAGGATGCACTCTTTAGTAGTTAGGATGACCATAGCACGTGTCTAGAAACATCTATATGGGATCCAGGCGCAGATGATAGTAGCAGTGTGAGTGCACAGGAGGATACAATTTCTCACACTAGATACAATATGATTCAGAGAGAGATAGCAATTGATGATGATATACAGTCGCATATAGGAGGACTCAGTGGCACAGAAGATAGTGAGCAGTTCAACACTTTATCTTCTGCAGAGAATGTTGTTGGAGATTCCAGAGATGGCACTAGCATTGAGAGACGTGAGGTGGCACCTCAGCATGACTGTGACCAGGAGTCACACCACTTGACCTAACAGTTGAGAGTAAGTGAGGATATGATCATGGCAACCACCAGGCGCATTGATGACATTCATACACTAGTGTCAGATCACTATTGGAGGGAATCAGTGGCACATAGTAGTTCAGATGAGGGATTTTCTATGGATGACGTTCATACTCTCAGTGAGAGAGTACCTATGATGAGGACCGACTACCAGTAATTTTTGAGTGACAGGGACTACCTATTGAGGATTAGTGAGATGTATCATGAGGCTCTGAGGGAGAAGGAGTTGGAGCTGGACAGACTTATGCAAGAGTTGGAGAGCACTCGAGGATTCTTGAGAGGCACACAGACAACCCTTCAAAAATCAGAGTCTAGATCAGTTGAGCCTCTTGAGGATATTTGTCAGAGATCCACTCCATCTGTCTTAGTGGACACTCAGATATATCATCCAGTCACGTTGCTAGAGGATGTTGGTGATCTAGCATAGGAGCACCAATTGATGGAGGACACTTCCCTTTGTGCTCTAAGAGCAGTTAACCTCCATGTAGAGGTTGATCCAACAGTACGCCCAGGATCTATGATACAGCATGAGTCTATGGGAGACAACATGAGTATGTCGGAGCATACAGTGATGAGTGATAGATCACAGAGACATGTCGAGATGTATGGTGGGATTCAGAGGGGTATAGCACCTTGCAGGGAGGAGACAAACATAGGGGAGCATCCAGATGTCACTCCTTTGCAGCAGCACCTAGTTATGAGAGATCACCTTCACCATATCAGTAGTTGCATGGGAGAGGAGAGGTATAGGTTTGTGGACCAGCAGTTGGAGGAGCTACTTCCGGTTGTACTGGATGATTGGGATTCAGTGATGATCACAAGAGAGTATGTACCATGGATACCAGTGGATGAGATTTTGGTTGAATCCTTGGGATTGACCAAAGCATGCGATATTTTACAGGTCTACAGTCAGCTACATAGGTTTATGTTATAATTTCCCGACAAATTTATCATTGACAGCAGCATGAGGAGAGATAGAAAGTGGCAGAGGGCATGGAGAGTGAGTAGGTCGAGACCACCTGACAGGAGTAATTTTACGGCATACAGTAGGTCAGAGGTGGAACATGTTAGGCAAATAGTTGAGACTTGGTGTGTGATGGTGAGCATCATAGGCCAAGTGACAACAGATGAGCACAGAGGGATTCCGACAATGATCAGTCTGACACGGGAGCAGCTAGCGGAGACTGGAAGTGATAAACTTTCAAGTTTTCCATGGGATCCAGGAGTTCATTTTGTTAGCAGGATGTTTTACATCATATTGACCCAAGTTGTGCCCGAGAGACACACACTCCACCTTGGGTTGGTTTGGAGTGGGTCTGCAGGTACGTGTCCTATGGAGCAAGACGTTTTCTCCCTCTTGATCATCATGATCGGGCATGGAGATGGTTGGGCAGGTACTACTTCCACAGAGATGTTATTACAGATGTAGCTTTTGGACAATAGGTCCAAGTTCCACAAGTACTTCAGCTTGAGGATCTAGGAGTGGATGATCTAGTATATATACAAGGATCAGTCAGGTATGGTCAGCATAGTGTAGTGTCATCATGGTGATCTTTGACAGAGGCTAGCATGGGATACAAGGATTGCAGGGTTGAGAATTTCACTGACTGACAGAGGCGGGTGGACCTTTGCAGGGGAAAGTTGTTCTGACTTTCCATTGAGCTTCAGTGTTGAGGAGAGAACACCACTTGAGGGTGACTCACAGAGGTCTTACAGTACCTCATTATGGCATCAGCATGGGCAGTTGATGGAGGCTGTGTTGATATTGGTAGTATCTTCGAGGATGGAATCAGTTAGGGACGAGGCCATGAGTCATGAGCAGGAGTTTCACGGTGTTGATACACTTCAAGATTATGCTTCCCAAGGGCTTGCAGTTCATGTCTTGATATGGGACCTGTTATCCCCGATATCTAGGGATAACTAGGAGATCATGTCTCAAGGCCCACATGGTCCTAGACATGGAGTACCGAGAGC
>SNQJ01S0076252.1:80587-100158 GCA_010110895.2 Picea sitchensis
CCCAGATTACTAGGGACGTCTCCCTTGGGATTAGCCACCCTAAATAGAAAGAGCTCCCCATCGAGGTGACAGTGGGTGGGGAAGCTCATGTTACGCCAGTTTGAAGCCTTGACTCAAGCTACCTAAACCCTTCCTACAAACTGCGCGATAACAGGACCCAGGGGGTAGAGTGTGTGATAGTTCATCTTTGGATGGGATCTATTGTGTGTCCCATAGGTGGACATGGTAACTTGGTATTATACTTGTGGGTATTTGGTTAAATTTTCTAGCAGGGAGGACTATAATGTCCCCACTTTGGGACATCATTACATTACAGAGGGTTATAATGACAAGAGTATCCAGATGGAGGTTATAGCGAGTACTGAGATTATTGAGAGGTATTTTGGGGTCTGTCTTGCATCGCTCATCCCATTTCATCATTATGATCCATTCCGCACAAGTTGGATTTGGTTTCGTTGCATTCCGACGATTTCACTGAAGAGGTCATTTTGGGCACAATACTTGGAGGAACCTCTCAGTGTAATAGCTCATTGGAATTGGGAGGAACAGGACTACAGGATAGGATGATGAGAAGTGACTTTCAGTGGCCAGGGAAGCCACTAGGAGAGATAAGGCGCTTTATAGAGGTAAAAAGGTTAATTAATTAATTAATAATTTTTAAAAAAAGTCACTTTGGAGAGACAAGGGGATGCAGGAAGTATAAATAAGAGGCAAGGGCCTCTATTCATTCATTCATGTATGTTTATCATTTTGATATCTGGCTTCTAGCTAGAGGGCCCATCTCTTGGGGGTTTTGAGGGTTTTGACTTAACAAACCCTAGAGGATGATTCGGTGGTGAAAGATTCCACCTAGATTGTCCCAAGCTTGGTCTCGGGGATGCAATACTCTCCCACACCATTCTAGTTCCAGATCTACTCAATTGCAGGAGGATTCTACATCAGTTACAGGTACAAAGAGAGAGAGGGCACACTAGTTGTGGTTTTTCAGTAAGAGGGGCGTACCATCCATTGAGGGAGGATTCGTTCTAAGCTGAGGAGAAGAGATTTTGGGAATCCAGGTATTGGGTTTTCCTTGCATGTACCATAGCACCTGTATTGGATGTTTTTGAAGGTATTCTTATGGAGGATTGATTTTCATTTGAGAGTGGGACGATTTCCCTAAGAGGAGGGTGCATCATTCTTTGGAGGGTGGCTAGATCTAAGGGTCTAGCAGGTATTTTTCCTCGTTGAGCACTTGGGTTTTCATTGTCGTGCCCCGATCTATCATTCTAGTGGATTGGTGGAGTTGTTGGAGGTCTATAGGAGGGAGGCCGAATTATCTAGGGTTTCAGGCATCCAGTGGGGTGCACCATTCCTTGGAGGAGATTTAGATCCATAGGGTTTTAGAGGGATCTTGGAGATTGGAGCACCTAGGTTATTCTTCCAGTGACCCAATCTACTATTCCACTCATTTTGGACTCATTTGGAGGCTTCCTTCAATTGGGCTGAATTATTGAGGAGCTTCAGCATTCCAGCAGGGCATGGCATCTTCCAGCTTGAGGGTTTAGCATTTCTTACGGCCTAGATCTACTCTTGCACTAGTCTTCAGTGAGTATTCGGCCTTGGGAGCCTTGTGGCATCTTCTATTGGAGCATTTTGTAGCAGCTCCTATATTCTATTGTCTTTATTGGAGCCATCTAATGTGCATTCCATATTGGCATCTAATTGTATCAGGTTCTTGCTTATTGTTATGAAATAAAGATCAGATCTGCAGTGTTTTGGATTTTCTATCATATTACTGATCTTGCATATGGTTGAGGTATGTTCCATGATTGTATATTCTTGTTTTCTGCAAACACGCATATAAACCATCAGTAAAACACTAAGCGTAATTGTAAGCAAATTGTTTGACAAAATACCACAACCAGAAAAGTTTAAAAGACACCCAAAACAGTGATGTTCCTGGCATAATGGCTTGGGAACATTACATGGTAAACCCCTAGGCTTTTAAGTCTTGTACATCTTACGTGACATCTTGTATAAATCTCAAATTGGTGAGGGTTTTGTGTATTTTCTCAATCTCGATACCTTTACACTCTTTATTCAGAAATTAGACAATGTTGATGGTTATATGAATGAACCTACAGTTATGAAAGGGTAATCCTACCCAGTTTTGAATCCTCATTGTTTGGATATATATAAGTTGTGGCATGAGACATCCACGATGCATGTGTTGGTTTGATTGAACAAATATTTGTTCAATTATAACTTGTGTGTTATGTTTTTTGGGCTCGATGGAAATTGCTTGGTTTATTACACCATACTATTTTGGTGTTGAAGGATTTATATCAATTTTTATTTGGCATATAAATTTTGTTGTAAGATTATTTGATAGTCATTAAATGCCATGATATGGAAATTCTTGTGTTAGATATTGGGTTGTCTAATTATTACATAACTTGTTGAAACACGTTTAAGGAGATCTAGCCATTGGTTATGAGGCATACTTGTTTTAATTTGGAATGAGGATGTAGTTGGGTTGTCTGAAAATTAAAAAATGTTTTTATTTATGCATACATGACCAAATCCCTCATACTAAATCATTTTTCATTCACTATTCCTTAATTCCCAGGAACATATATCATTTTAAAAATTCATCTTTCCTCCTCCTATTGTGTGAAATAAGAATTTTTTTCTCTATCAATTTGACATGGCTATTTGATAACAGAAGTATATTTTGATCAATTAAAAAATTATGGTCAAAGGAAGAATTTGAAAGGGATATATTTCAAGGTGATTGTTCTTAATGGACTTTGTTTGAATTAATTCATATATATATATTGGAAAATGGTTGATTTTTCAAGGCCAATCCCCTTCATACTCTCATTTTACATAAATTATTCTCGGTTTCCAAATATCATTTTCATTTTAGTTCATATATTTTCCCTCTGATACATGAAAAAATTCAAAAATTTATTTGGATAAATACATTGAATATGCTAGAAGTTTATGAGGTTTGATGTGAAAGTTGGTAGTTGTCATTTGAGTTTACTTTTTTTTGGTTGGTTGACATGGTTATTTGGCACAGGATGGCTCCCATACTCAGAATATCATCGATCTGTGATTTTTTGTGGTGGATAGTGGAAATATGATATGGATTAAACAATTAATTTTTGGTAAATTTTGAGGAACATCATGCCCCATGCATTCACTATATGAGACGTGGGAATTTACTATTGAGGTATACCACCTTGTGCTTGGTTTTTGGCATATCATTTTGATTTCAAGTTGATTGAGTGGAATTCTGGTTCGAGAGTTCGATTTTGATAGTTGTGGTAACTGGGAGATTTTCGGAGACATTTAAGGTGCTAAGGAAAGGTATGGCTACTCTAGATCGTACCCATCAAATGCATTAATTTTTTTTCAGTAATGGTTTTGGAATAGCTCTGCTTGATTGGTAATGAGTATGCTTGTTATGTGTGTCTTCTCGAGCTCATTTTTGTCATTCCAAAACAAATATATCCTTGTATTATTGTTCCATCATTAACCCTCGTCCTAAAAATCCTTACCTCTAGCTCTCGACTATGTAAAGTTACTGCAAATGGTTCATTTTCGTTTTGTACAGATTATTTCCTGTTCTTTTCCAAAAACATAGACCTTTGTTGCAACCTCCTTTTGTTTTGTTCGTTGGTACTTGAAGTCTTGAACAAGAAAAATTTTGGAAAAAATTTTGTGGATTTTTTTCTACATGCATGGTAATTTTTTTAATCGAAGGGTTTCAAAACCATGTATTTCAAAATCCATTCTACAACTATGTTCAAACATGTGTTATTAATGTGTTAATTTTAAAACCCTATTGCAAATATCCCAAATCTGAAATTGAAGAGACATTTGATCGTATCATTTTATTGTTAAACCCCTAGGATTTTAAATCCTATACATCTCATGAGACATCTTGTATCAAGCTCGAACTGGTGATGGTTTTATGTATTTTCTCAAGCTAGATATCTTTACACTCTTTATTCAAAAATTAGGCAATGTTGATGGTTATATGAATGAACCTATAGTTATGAAAGGGTAATGCTACCCAGTTTTGAATTCTCATCATTTGGATATATATAAGTTGTGACATGAGCCATATCCATGATACATTAGTTGGATTGATTGAACAAATATTTGGTGGATTATAACTTTTGCGTTATGTTTTTTTGGCTCGATGGAAATTACTTGGTTGATTACACCATATTTTTTTGGTGTTGAAGGGTTTGCATCAATTTTTATTTGGCATATAAATTTTGTTGTAAGCTTATTTGATAGTCATTAAGTTCCATGATATGGAAATTATGGTGTTAGATATTGGGTTGTTTGATCATTACAGAACTTGTTGAAATAAATCTAAGGAGATCTAAACAAAGTTACCAACTTAATGAGAAGCGTGACCTCAAAGCGAGAACTTTGGCCCAAAACCCATATTTTGCATTAAAAGAAGAAAATCAACCCCTAAATCAAAAATTGGTGCTAGAGCAGCACCATTTTTTCAAACAAGGTCAAAATTACAACATTTTTCAGTTGGCCTTCAAAACTCTACAATAGTTTAGAAAAACCTTAAAATTAAAACCTAACTAAAAAGTGGCTAGCCAAAAAAATCTAAATGTTAAAATTATGGCTAATTATGACCCAATTGAAGCAGGTGGTTTTGACAATAGGTCCCTATGCCAAAAACTCAAGGTGGATGCAAAGGTGGTCACTTTAAAATTTATTTATTAATTTTTTTTTCCGAAATTAATAAATAAATATGAGAAATCTTAGCAAATTTTTAATGAAATGAAAACACAATTCAAAATTCCAAGGCTGATTAAACCAAAGAAAATATTAAAAATGAATGGAAAAACCTAAAAGAAATTTAAAAGATTTCCCAAGAAAATATATATATATATATATACTTGAGAACCTAAAGAATGAAACATTGAAAAACAAAATGAGGAAAGATTATGGAATTATATTTAAAAATCCAACAAAGGTAAAGAAACCCTAGGCTAAAGATATTGTATCAGAAACAATTGTAGAAGAGCAAATCCAAGATAAAAGGATTTAAGAGCTGGTTTGTAATATGTATGTATATGGGATAAAATATCATGGGGGGAGGGTTGGGGGATGTCGGTATACGCTCCATGGTTCTCATATATATATATATATATATATACTATATATATATATATATATATATGTATATATATATATATATATATGTATATATGCTATATGTATTGATGATCAGCGTCCACTAAGACCTAATTGGTCTATCATGCACTATGGGGTAAGTGATTACTTGTGATTCTTTGGGATTTTGTTTCTGTGCTCGAGAAAGAGCAAATTAAGAGAAGCTTTCAAGATCACCATACTTTGTTGAGTTAAGAGGTTAGGAAGGTTGGTAGTGTGATCAATATTTTGAAAATGAGATCCTAATGGGTATGAGCAGACAGATTAAGAGAAAGTGTTTTCATCTTCAGCCTTCTTAGTATCACAAAGGTGACCTCTTTCATCCCATGGCGTTTTAGGAATTATTGATACCTAGTTTCACTATATGTTCATTGAGAATTTGTTCTTATCTTAGCAATGCTTATTTTTCTACATGGAAAAGCTTATATATGATAATTTTGATCTTCTAGATTGGGTTGATGCAGTCTTTATAATACCTTAATTTTCTTTTTCCTCTAACTCTTTATCACACCACATTTTTTCCTTAAATTTTGATTTGACATTTTTAATGTCCAACACAATACACCAAAATGGTTTCTTCCATGTGATTCCCCAATAGTTTAGCCAAGACGGGCATCTTGCCATCTATAAACTGAGTCGATGGTGGTTATGACTTGATTTGGAAACAATTTTAAGTAGCCTCTTGTCTTGCATATTTGTTTTAACTTGTTCTTATACATTAGGTATCCTGTCATAGCCATGTGCTCTCAATGGGAGAGGCTTGTTTTCTCACGAGGAGGATGGGATAGGGTGTATTTCAGCACAATTTTGAGATTATAGGTTATAAAATTCTTTTGTATTTTCTCTATCTTTCTCCAGATTCACAAGAGATACTACATTTGTTTGCACATCCATAAGAATACTTGAGGTGTAACAAGAGTCTCAGATAGGATTTTCTTCTTATCCCAAGTCCAAAGTTGAGTTGATTTACAATTGTTTTTCAAGCCCATAATAAGATTTTCATCCCAATAATCATTTTTCTCAATGCTATAATTCCAATTAAGCTTAATGGTGAATATCAATTCTAAGATATTTGTATGAAGTCACTTCCTCAAGTTGTTGTTTTCATATACCAGGTGTCATTAGGGATCTTGTTGGATTTAATAATCGTGACCTTGGTCTTATCAGTATTAACACTCATATTCATTTTGGAGCAAAAATCCTTGAGGATTCTTAGTTTGTTTCAATATCATGGGACTCCTTACCATAAGAACGTTATCTTCGACATAAAGAAGAAGATTGATGACTACACACTGTGAGTAGTAGGGCCGGCCTAGCTTGCTTTCCAAACATTCTTCTAATTTATCAATGTATATGCCAAAGAGGTAGGGGACAAGGGACAACCTTGTTTTGACTCCAATATTGCAGTTAATCTCTTTTGACCAGCCCTCATTGTGTTTAAACTTAGCAATAACATTCTCATACATCCTTACCAAGCATCCCTCAACTCGAGAGGCACTTTATCTCTTCCAGACCTATTCAAAGGTTTTCCTAGGAACCATGTCAAAATCTTTTCTAAAGTCAACAAAAACCACAAAAAAAAGATTGGTTTTAGTTTTGTGGAACTCCTCTAAAATGATCCTAAAAGTAACAAGATGGATCCGAGTTGAATGATATCTCCTAAAACAGGCCTGGCCTTTAGCTCTTTTAGTGTGACTTTCTAGCCAAATGCTAATCTTCTTTGCCAAAATAATTTTGTAAAGCTTAGGCTGTCCGGCTAATCATAATGGTCCCTATAATTAGAGGGAATGTTTTTGTCCCCATTTTTTAAAAAAATAGGAACAATGAGGCTTTGTGATCGAGGTTTAGGGAAGCCACCTTGGCTGATTAATTGAAGGGCTTGTGTATGTGATGGATAAGGATTGGCCCTCAGATTTTAAAATTTATTATTGGTAGCCTTCAATGTCTTTAACTTTCCCATTTACTTGGTAAGCAACCCACGAATCTATGTCATCTAAAGGAAAAACTTATTCCTTTGTAGGAGACTGATGGAATGGTGTCCATGGCATTAGGGGGCTTCGTGAGACTTTAAGGTGGGAATTCAGTTCCTTAAGGGAATCCTATTTTTTCTTTAGTATTGCATTTTTAGAATTTGGCTCCAGACTTCTTAGGATCAACTTGTATGGTTGTGAAAGTTGCTCTTGCCTTTTATTGATATATGGTATCTTTTTTCCTGGCTTTTGGTGGGGATTTGTACGTATTGATCTTAGTGAGTTTTAAGGGCTCATTAGAAGCATCTAATGGATTTCCTAGCAATTTACATTCTTTATCATACCAAGGGTTGGTTGTTCTATTATTATTATTTTTATGGGACACCTCAAAGAGACATTTTTAATGGAAGTGGAAAGAATTGGTTGTAAAATTATGAGGTGTCCCATGCATGGGAGAACCATTGAAGAGAATTATGATAGGAACTGTGGAAAATTTTAAAGTTGGGGTTAAAGGTTTATGATAAGATGGGTTCATGGTCATTTAAAGGTCAAAAGTTGTTATTTGGTTGAAGCTTGGGGATGCTCAGTGTATATCACATAATCTACAACACTACTACTAGCCCATGAATACGAGGTCGTTGGTTGGATTTTGGCCACTTCATTACTCCATTGCAAATTATTAGGTCTTGGTACTGAGAACTTGACCAACTCGGTACCAAACAAATTCTCAATTTAGTTCTTGAACTTCTTTATCAATAGATAAAACAAACTCCTCATCTAGCCACTAAAGGATTATGGTTAGGTCATCACTTAAAAGAGTAGCTTGTTTGATTTAGGTCCTAACATTAAAGTCTCCTAGTAGGATGATATTACCTTCATTTTTCAAATTATAGAATATCTTGTTCTAGAGGAATTATTGTAGGGACAATTTTTATCTAGTTATTTTTCTTATAATAAGTAGAATTAATAAGTGCAAATAATGATTTCTATATACATCTTCTTAGCATTGGTGTGCCGAAATTTCTATCCAAATACTATTGATTAGAGGTCAATCTTATGAAGTTGAATGTGAGGAGAAATGTTTTTTTCTAACATAACAAGCTATATCCCTCTGATTGGGATTTTTGTTCCATCACCAGACCGAAAATCACTTCCATTGGGACATAGACTCCTCATGCTCCCAAGTTTCATCTAGACAGATAATATCAATATCGTTTGGGATCCAACTTATCATAGGAAATTTGTACCATGGAAAGCCATGAAAGTTACAGAAAAGGATCCCAAGTGTCCAAATTCCTATTTATTATAATAATCCTTCTGGTCTTTATACCTAACAATAGCTTTTCGATTTCTAATTGTGCCCATTTTCCTTCTTTCTGGCTTCTTTTACCTTTTGAACTTCAGCCTGTAATTGACTTGGTCTTCTGGAATGAGTCTTCATTTATAAATATTCCCGACCCTTTTAAGCTTGGAGATTTTACTAAGTATGTTATATTTATGGTCATTACAACTTACTTTCCATGCGGATCAGATTATCTTTGTGATCAATTATTTTTTCTAGCCTCTTAACTTCTATGAGGTAAGTTGTATCAATTTGTGATTTATTTTTTTAATTCTTTTTTACTATTGCTAGTGTATCCCCCTCTTGTTGTTCTTTATACCAAAATTATGAGGTTCAAATCTCTTTTATCATGTTCATGGTCCATTTCGATTAACTTATTCATTTCCTCTTTAGTGGGTTTTAGTAAACCATTCATTTTCCATAATGCGAGGTCAAGTATTTATAGTTTTCTTCTAGCTCTTTAATCCTATCTCAAGTTGTGATTTTCTTTAACCTCATTCTTAAGGTTGATTGTTTATATTTTTCCATTTCTTGAATTCTATCCCTCATTATCGTAATTCACTCTTGAACCCTAAGAATCTATCCTCTATTTGAGTTTGAATGGTATCTTTAATTTTTATCCAATCATTGCCTCTAGCTCTATTTTGAGTTTTAGATCTCTTTCTTCACTCCTTTCTAATGTTTCTAACTCTATTTGGATTTTGGCATCTCTCTCTTCTCTTTTTTCTATTGATTCCATATAATGCATTAAAGGATCTCTAGGGTGATTTTGGGGGCTCACCTTGTTAGGGTGAGTTTTTGGAATAGGTGGTGGGTGCTCATATTGAAAACAAGATGTAACGGTGTGTGTGGATGACTTTGTCTCAAGTCAGCTTTGCAGGCTTGAAATAAATAAATAAATAAAATATATTTAAATCTCTTGAAGTAAAATTAAAATTCATATTGAAAAGAAGAGAAAAAAGATGTAACAATTATTATTATGGATTGACTTTATCTCTCAAATCAACTTTTACTTCTGAAACTTGAAATAAATAAATAAATAAAATATATTTAAATCTCTTGAAGTAAAATTAAAATTGAATCAAAGTAAAAAGTGACTCACCTCATTTCAGATGTCCAAATGATCAACCCTTTGAAGAAGCCAAAAAATAATTTCTGAAGACAGCAGGTAAAAAAGGTAAAAACTATTCTCGTTCAAAACCCTAGATATATAATCTTAGAAATAAAATATCTCCTAAAAAATTAATAAACATAGAAGTATTATTCATGTTCAAAACCCTAGATATATAATCTTAGAAATAAAATATCTCCTTAAAAAAAATAGTATTATTGGCGTTGAAAACCCTAGATATATAATCTTAGAATAAATAAATAAATAAAAATCTCATTCAAAACCGCAAAGATATAATTTTGAAACCGCAGAGATCTAGCATGCACGTTCCAAAGCACGGAGAAATATTAATTTCAAAACCTTAGAGAAGTAGTATTCTCGTTCAAAAACGCGGAGAAATATTTTTTTTTAATTTTTTTATTAAATTTTATATTTTAATGAGTTTTTAAAGGTTTTTAAGGTAAATTTTTAGTTTTTTTTTTTAATTTTAGGTTTTTTTATTTATTTATTTTAGTTTTTTTTTTAATTTTGTATTAAAAAAATTATTTTAGGTTTTTATATATTTTTTTTTGTTTTTTTAATTTTTTTTAAGTGGTTTTAGCCATAAATTTTGTTTTTTACTTCTTTTCTTTTCTTCATTTTCTCTTAGTTTTTATAAATAGTTTTGATTTTTGGGTTTTTTTTCTATTAAGTTTTTTAAGTTTTTCAAGTTTTTCTTTATGTTTTTTTTTTATAAATTTGCTTTTGATTTTGATTTTTTTATTAATTTCAATTGTTTTATTTTCTTAGTTTTTTAAGTTTTTAATTTATCAAAAGAAATTTAAATTATATTTGTTTTCCAAATATTCAAAAATAGTGTTTTTTAAGTACAATTATTTTATATGTATTGAAGTAAAGGTAAATAATGTTTTAAAAATGATGTTTTTTACTATATTTTAAAAGTATGGAACAATAAATTAATTAAAGAGACACAATTATATGAAAAATGGTAATTTCAAAAAAGTAAATGGAAAAATATATTTTTAAGATTGAAAGATGCATGAAAATTTGACAAATGAAGATTTTGAAAATACATGAAAAACAAGCATTTAAAAAAATAATGTGGAAACATTGTGGATCAAAAAATTTAAAATATCCAAAAACCATCTAAAAGGGGAGGGGGGTGCTACCGGTAGCACCATTTTTAAAAATGAGGTAAAAAACTTGACCCCGAAAAAAATGAGAACTTTGTTTCTAGCCATTGGTTATGAGGCATGCTTGTTTGAATGTAAAATGAGGATGTGGCTGGATTGTTTGAAAATTAAAAAATGTTTTTATTTTTGCATACAGGACCAAATTCCTCATACTTTTATTTTTCATTCACTATTCTTTAATTCCCAGAAACATATATCATTTTAAAAATTCATCTTTCCTCTTCCTTTTGTATGAAATAAGAAATGTTTCTCTATGAGTTTTACATGGATATTTGACAGCAAAAGTATATTTTGATCAATTAAAAAATTATTGTCAAAGATAAAATTTCAAAGGGATATATCTCAAGGTTGTTCTTAATGGACTATGTTTGGATAAAGTTATTTATATATATATATATATATATATATTGGAAAATGGTGATTTTTCAGGGCCAATCCCCTTCATACTCTCATTTTACATGAATTATTCCTAGTTTCCAAATATCATTTTCATTTTAGTTCATATATTTTCCCCTGATACATGAACAAATTCAAAAGTTTCTTTGAACAAATACAGTGAATATGCTAGCAGTGAATGAGTATGTGATTGACATGGAATTTATGAGATGATTATTGGCATACATTTGGATAATGGTTGATGATTGATGTGTTATTGTTTTGAACATGTAACATTACTCTCCTTGTCATTTATTTTCACTTTTCATACTTTATAAATCCCCTCACATTCCCAGTTACATTGTAATTCTCATGTTCTTAATTAAACATCATTTATGTGAGATGATGCGATGTGAACATATTTCAAAGAAGAGATGAAAGTTTGTTTTGATTTTTCTTTCCTTGTTATGCTTGGTTGTATGTGTGCTTGCTTGTCGATCAAGTCGGAGTTATTTCTAAAACTATGTTAATTCGAATAGTATTTGATGTTTCACTTTCTATTGTATGCATACTCTAATTTATCCCTATAATTTATAGATGATTTTTTTCAGTAGAGGCAGTCATGGAAAAGGAAATAGAGGCAGAGTAAGAAGGTCAAATGATTTTTGGAAAGGGGGAAACAAAATACTTTGATTTTCCATTCGCTTTGATGTTGATTCCGAAGAGTTTAATAAATTCTTACAAACAGATTTCTTAAACTTAGTTGGACAAAGATACTTTCAACCTCCTCTTCGGCCTGAAAGACCACCTTTACAACCTCATCCCGACATTTCTTGCATACTAGTTCAACCACATGTATACTTACAACCGAAAATTTCAGTCAATGATGGTTGGAATGATGTTGTTAATCCTCCCCAAATTCATGTTAATGGATGGCCCACAATGTATTTTCCATTACCTCCTCCTCCACCTAAGTGGCCTTCCCTACACATTGCATCAGAAGTATCTCATACTCATTCAACTCAGTCATTAAAAATACTTAAGTCCCTTGCCCGAGAACCTGAACCTTCCAAAGGGAAACAATTGGCCAATTTTGTTAAGTCTGATCAATCTGAAGTATCCTCACACTCAATCACATCACATTTCTAACACCCTGGACATGATGATGGACATACCCCTTTTGAAGATATACACCCAGAAGCATCAACAATTAAAGGTAAATTTCCCATCAAAGAAGATTCACAGATGCCCAAGCTGACAAAGTCTAAGGAAAGTGGACAGAAGCAGATTGTCTCACATAAAAAATATGATTTTTTATTTTATCATGTTATTTATTTTGACTTCATTGTTGGGATATATTCTACGTATTTTTGGACAACTTGTTGATTTACTTATTTTGGGCATTGTTGACAGGCGAAATTGACCGTTCGTCAACTAGGAGAACGAGTCCAGTCCGGGGTTGTTCAAATAACCCAAGTCATTTAGTGTAACTCGTTCTGACGGGTTTAATGGCTCCATTAGCCAATCCAAAAGTCCTAAAGAAACAAATAAAAAGGATGAAATAACTAACCAATTACTAATTACTACATATATATGTGCGTATGTATGACGTAACTATTGTAAATATATTTAAATAGCGGATTTACTTATCTTATTTATGTACATGATATACAAAGTGCAAGTTTTAATCTAAACTTACAAAACTCAATGTGAAAAAATGACTGCTTTGAAAAAGCAGATAAAGAAAGCACATAAGATATTTTTTTCATTTTTTTTTTATCAATCTAAACTAATAAGAAAAATACTATGAAACAGAAATGTGTGGATAGTTAAAAACCAAACCATATATTCGAGTTTCAGTGATGAATAAACGACAGAAAAACATAAATGAGCTAACATGTTAGTGAGTTAATCGATATGCATCCAAACATCTATACGATTAGCGAACATCCAACCACCTTGTCCAAGAGGGAAACCTACAATGAACCTTAAAATTGTTCTAAATAAATGCATAACAATGTGTTGGCGGTTGAGTTTTAATAACAGAATGAATGATACAAATGGTTGTTGTGATCTTATGATTGCAAGAAATTACATTGAGATAAATCTAATTGCAACAACGTTGCATTTAATCATTCAGCCAAAATTAAAGAGAAATCATGTCATTCAAGCTGAATAGATGATCACACTGTTAATATCTAGAGCATCAAATATGGACGATATTTATAAAAGAATTATCCCAAAACATAACAGATTGTGAAGTCTAAAGATATCAAAACCTATTAGTATATCAGGATAAACAAAGCATAAATGAGAACACCATTTACAATAAGTTAAAGCTAAAATGCAAATTGTTGTTCCATTCAAGTTTGTGAATTAATCATCCATATTCAGCCCCAGGCCAAGATGTCTTATATTAAAAAATACTATGTATTTAAAGAGTTCAAGTAAACTAAGCATCCTATCTTCTAATATAGGATCAAATCCCAAGATGATTTACTAGTTACAAAAATAGAGGGTGATAAAACCACTCAATATCAAATTGTATCTCCCAAAATTATAAAAGTTTTGTTTCTGTTTTACAAAATGAGCCAACAAGAAATGGCTAATTAACTAAGCCCAGAAATACTCCATCTTTTGAGATCACCACCAGATACATGGTATCCTGAAAGAAAACAAAATGAAGAAATTATACATTTATTCAACTAATGTTTTCCAAAAAAATTCATAAGAATTGACTGGCTACAGAATCTGTTGATTATGTAGCTAGTCTTATTTTAAACAACAGAAATCTAATTCAATCTATATTAATTATAAAAATAACAATAAAAGCACAACTAAGATACAAACAAATCTTACCTTACAACTGAATACTAAATTCGACTCATAAAATCTCAGAGTTGATAACTGCTTTGACACACTCAGCATTTTTTATTATGACATTTCCAGTTCTTTTCAAGCGTTTTCCTTGCCTTTGTGCTCTGATCTTGAGTTTGTGGTTTTCACTTGTTAATGAGTCAATATGAGCAGCAAGGGTCTTGATCTTTTCCTGAAGGACCGGGACATCTGTGTAATAATTGCCTATCCAATGAAAACACACTTCACACTGTAGATCGGGGACAGTTGGTTGAGGAAACACGTGATTGTGCATCAAAACGCTACCACTGTCCACTGTGTGTTTTTTATCGATTTTGATCCCTAGAAAACCTTCGTTATGTTTCAAGCATGGTGACAGATTATCTACAAAATCATAAGTCTGACTGAGATCCAGTTTATGGTAATTTGGGTCTTCCTCTGCCAAGAACTTTTCAATCTTGGAATTGGAGCTCTCATGGACCTCAATCACTTTGATCAAGCTAACATGAGATTTTGTTTTATTTCTTAAACTCCTCGAGATTAATCTCCCATCTCTTTTGTTATTAAACCCTATGTCTGAATTGGTCTTTGATAGTTTGTGCAAGTACTTGTTTACGGTCTTTGCAATGGTGTTAGGGAAAACATATTGCTCACGCTCAGGAGATTTAATGACTCTAGGGTCAGCATCTTGTTGCTTGAACATAGGCTCATCAAGCGCAGCATTATCATAGGGTTCTTTCCATAAGAAAATTGGTCTGTCACTAGAAGGAGCAGGGGGATTTTACAGCATAGGCTTATCAACCACGGGCATCTCTACAGGATTTAATGTAACGAATCTATTGTGAGTTAGGAAGGTATCCCAATCGTCGCCCTATAGTTTCAAATGATGGACTAACAACAACCTAATTAACCCATGGTGGAATAAACTGGAATTCAAACTCTACGTTTTATATCTCTTAGCCATTTTATATAAACTCCTCAATAAATAAAATGGCATGTTTAACTGAAAACCAATGAAGTGTATTAACAGTATTATGTGGTAAAGGAAAACAAGCCCGTAGCATCCTTCACAAGTAAAAAATTACCTTAACACAACCAGTAACCCATGCCATCTATTTTTCAACAAAGAAATTGGCATACCTTTGTCACCGCACTGGATCTTCCGAGAGGTAACGAAGAGACTCCATGGCACCTCCTCTAACTTGGAATTCTTAAACCATTTTTTCCCGGTAAGGAGAAGGTTCATTGCTCGCTCAAAAATTACTCGGTGATTTCTAATTGAACATCACCCACTTTGGCTCGGCATCCATCGAAAGAGAGGGAAAACTCTTGGGCTGCTTGCAAGTTGTAACGCAGGAATTTCTTGAGAAACTCAACCCAACCCTAACTCTTAAGGTATTCACTTGCATCGTCATACAGAAGTAAGGTTTGGGAGCCATTTGGTTCAACATGGATGACAGGGGTCATAAGGGATCGGACTAGCAGTCACGAAGGCAGACAGAATTCACTGTGAGTATGAAGGATTTCAAAACAGAGGAAGCCAGAGAAAAAACCAAAGGAATAAAACTCATCAATACCCTGGCGCGACCAAAATGAGAGCATAAGGGGTTTGATACTATGAAAATCGGGTGTTTTGTGTAATGAATGCCAAGAGTACAGAACGAAACCCAAGATTCTAACTTGGAATGATGGACCTGTTGATTCAAACTTCCACCTCAAACAAAGTACATAACAGGATCAAGTGTGTTTGAATCTCATCATTGGGTAAAGGGTGGTGTTGATTTTCTAAGGTTAGGAGAAGAGGTACTTTACAAACCAAAGCATAACGACCAAAAAAAAAAATATTTACCAAAAATTATAAATGAAACAAACCCATAGTCTATTGCCAATCGATTCTTGGTGTATCATTTAAGTACTCAAGATATATCTCATAAACCATGAGCAACTTAAAACAATTGTTGTATTGATATAATATAAGCTTCAAAGCAAAATAGCATTCCTTAAAATATTTGTAAGAACATTTACCCTTCTAGAGAAAAAAAAGCCTTAGATACAATTGCACTACAATTATAAGTTTCAATGCTTCATTCATGCTTTCAGCCATGAATGAAGTATGAAAACGTGAAATAGAATAAATAGAAACAATCAAAACATCTTTTTACAACCAACAATTCACCTTCAAATAGTAATATTTACAAGATGAGGGTGTGGACAGCTACAGGAATTGTCATTTCTCACTTTAAAAGGCAAAAATTATGTAGGGCTGCCAACAATGGTGACTTACTGGGAGAAGCAGTTATCTCTGCCTCACTGACGAGTTTGTGTTAGGACTTCTTAGAATGATTACAGATCAAAAACAGCTGAAGGACATTAAGCATCCCAACAATCATTACACAGTCCAGCTTCAGATATCTTCATGTTCAAATGAAATCCGATGACAAATTTTAAAAATGAGAGCAACAATGTTCAAGTCAATGGCTCTGATACTATTGGAAGGGCCACTGCTACCAACAGGCATCCATAGCCTCGACAGGGATATCAATTAACCCACTCTGATGCCTCTACCTTGTCCAACAAATTTCAATTCGAAATGAAGGATGCTTATGACCAATATCAAAATTTATACCTGAGAATTTTCTTTAACCTAACATTGTTTCGCTGCCAGCGGGCCTGTTCAATACCCCAATGAAGTTGTCATGGCAGCATGCATGCATTTACCCGCTTCCAGCAGACCTGTTCAGTATCCCGACGTGTTTACAAACACTTCCCACGGCTCTTGAGAAATTGTTTACAATTTGATATAATTTTAAATATATTCAGAAGAGCGAGGTGATGCTGAAAATTCCAGTCTTTAGAACACTTGTTATTTTTGTAGCCATTCCCTTCATTATGATCTGAAGTTAGTTTCTAGATGAAACCAATTTTTCAAGGACAGGAAGGTATACTTGATTTGCTTTCTTTAAAAGTTGGGACAGCGTAAAAATCTTAAAGATGATCGTGCATGCTCATGATTATAAAGTGAGACCAGGAAATCTGTTACAAACAGAAAATTTATTTAGCTAGTCTGTGTTTCAGCAATTCACAGCATCGATGCTTTTGAGAGGACCTTAACAGTTGCTTCATAATGATGCATTCTAACTCCCCTCCATGAATTAAAAGGTGACACGGATATAAGTTAAACCAAAAAGCAACGAAAACAAGCAAAAATGGAAAGAACCAAAATCAGAAAACAAAAGTAAATCAAAACAGAAAAAAATATGTACAAAGGTGGATCTGAAAACATCACACGAAATATCTCTTTAGAAACTGAAAGAAAATAGAAAAATCCTCATTGATGTGAATACAGCCCTACTCGTGGTACCTTGGGTCAGGGTTGAAGTTACAATTCAGATTTATTTATCTCTTTACTCTCCATTTAAAATTTTCATAATAATACTACGGCTTTGAAAAGAAATATTCAACTAAAAGCAGAGAGAAAAGGATCAAGCGGACTTCCTTGACAACGGTCATTTTATGGTTCTCTTGGTGCGCCCACTTGTGCCCATGACTGCATTATTACAAAGAGAAACAGTGAGGAATAAAACTAAAAGAAAACCTACTCCTAAACCTACCCTAACTACTAAACAAATCATAATACTACGTGAAGTCATGCTTCCAATGTATCCATCGGAGCAACTCCAATCCTACAGTAGAAACAAAATCACATATTACTAACAAGAATGGTATTATATCGAAAAATGACAAAAATATATCATATTCATCTTTGTCATCATCATTTAAAAACAAGGCAAGCATGATCTTACCATTCCCTTGAACATTCTTATTGTATGAATCCTCCAGCCATTCGGAAATTTTGTCATTATATGGGTTACAAAAATATGAAAGAATGAGATTATGAAGGTTGTGAGAGTTATGGGGACCTGAAATAACCATCGGCCTAAACCGAAGTGCCCCATCCTCTTGACAATCTTCCTTTCGTTCCATATTTTATCCATTTTAAGGATATAAAATGAGTATGTTAAAGTTACCTCCTTGATCTCTAAATAAAGTGAAGATAATCTTACCATTCCCTGGAAACTTTTTGAGATACGAATACTCCAACCAATCTGCAATACTATCATGATACATGCAATTACTGGCATGGGATTGTTTGAAAGAATTCACATGTGACAAATATTCCCGGTGCGAATAAAGTATTATACTATCAAGGAAATAATCTTGTAAAAAGGTCGGACCAAGATGGCGAAATATTATCATGATTCTCGATCGGAAAATAAGTGTTTCATTCTCTTGAAACTTTCCATTGGGCTTAGATATTTCAAGGTTAACTATTTGAGGTGAACTAGATGGAATGACCAATATTTTTGAATAATCATCATTGGTAGTAATATTTGGTTGATCATATTTTTTAACCTCAAATAATTGATCATGGAAAAATTTAGATCCTTCTCGAAACACAAATTGAGATGTATCAATGGAAGATGCAATTTGGGAATCTTTCAAATCATTTCTTGATTTATCCACAGATAATTGATTAGAATAAAAATTAATATGTTCATGGGAAGAATTATTTCCCTCACTATCTTCTATTCGGTAATCTCTTTGTACCTGATTCTATAATGTTGAATTCTCTCCAAGGTAATATGGAACATGAAATCGCACAACATTAGGATCAAAAATATCAGGGTACAAGGAATAATATGTAGAAGAATTAAGGAGATGGAATGCATCTCTTGAAATGATAGGTATATGCGTTTCGAAATCTGGTTTTGTCCCCTCTCCTTGTATAAACTGATCAATCTCTGTTGCATTCTCTTTCAAATAATACGAGACAGTTTCTAAGAGACAATTTGGTTCATTATGTAAGGGAAAAATTAAGAGAAAATCACTAGAGATAGAAGGTTGATTAATAGTCTGACTAATGATTTTGTCTCTTATTGATTGATCATGTATTTGTTCAACTAAATTAGGGGAAGATTTATCATCCACATGATTATCAACTTTACACTCGACCTCTTTTACTTTAGAAACAGTTATAAAATCTATGAGAGTGTGACAACTGTCATCTTTTAAAGTCAAGGTTCTTTCTTCGACGGGAGGAGACATTGTTTGCAAAGAATGATTAGATGTGACAATTGCATTTTGTAAAGGATGATGTTGCTCATGATTTTCCAAAATGAAAGAAGTTGACAAAAATTGTGGTGCTTCAAAATCTCCAAGATCAACATCAAAATCTGAACCATCTTGAGATTGAGTGTTAGTGCTCGATTCAGATTGGTTAAAAATTAATTGATCTTGCTCATCTGAGAAACAAAACGAGATATTTAAACCACTCATTAATAAGTGGCATTTCTTTCAAAGGGAACCTAGTGCAAACATGAATGAACCTAATTGCAAAATCATCGAATGATTCACCATTTTCTTTCCTTAAGTAACTTACTTCTTCACTTAATTCATCATAATCATAATTGTTAAAGTCTGATAAAAACTCAATTAGAAACTCAGACAAAGAATGAATCGAATTA
>SNQJ01S0076253.1:0-10735 GCA_010110895.2 Picea sitchensis
GGGTATCTAGGTACTAGGTATAGAAGCGATTGTTTAAATTTTAAGCGAGTACCTCATTGCTACATTGGACAACCTAAAATTCCACATGCAAAAAACAAAGGGAGAATAGTGTCTAATATGGTGGTGAAGATTTTTTGTAGTGAAAATTCCAAATAGAAGAAAAAGGGTTTCCAAGTAATTTCCTATAAATTTGGTTTCTTATTAATTTCTCTATTAATTTTGGGAAACCAAAATCTCTTTAAATATTTTGTTAGGTAAAATTCTTTGAAATTATAAATATATGATAGTTTTATACAATTTTCTAAAATTTATGCAATGCCAAGTCCAAATTCTATTAATAAACTAGATTTATAAATAAACATATTATTGAAATTTTGTACAAGTTTATAGGGCTTACAGAATGTAACATAGTTATGATATTCCATGATCTTCTTGGAAGAATTTAGATAAACTAATGTTAAATATGATATTTTCTGTTTGTTTTTATTATTGAATAGAACATTGTTTATTTTAATATTTGCAAATGATTCAAATATAAACTCCTCATGAACATAGTCGGATTCCCTACTATGATTTCATGCCTCTCTTTTTTATCACATGAATGACTTTTTGTATTTACACTTAATACATCATATACAATAAAAACATTAAGAAACTTAATAATATAAAACTCTAACAAATCAAAGGACAATAATAAACAAAATCTAGAACCTATTGTTTTGAAGCTATTAACCTTTGTGCATGTCTCTATCATGTAAAATGATTACACTTAAAATTTTATGAATACATTTAGATTACACTTAAAATTTTATGAATACATTTATATATAAAAGGATTCACAATAACCTACCATTTTATTGGTTACATTGAGATTATTTCTATATTAGTAGATATAATATGTTATATCAAGATATGTTATTTAGTTTTTACATTTTCTAAACAATCATTGTTTGATTATTTAATTGAATAAATATGTTTGTTGTCTAACGAAATAGAAAAGATTCAAATCTCACTTTGGTTCTCCACTTAATGGAGGAGCGGTGGGAAATGGAGGACAATCCTCCTAAAAAACTATTTCTTTTAAGGATGTGGTTCAGAACAAACCATACAATTAATCTACTTCAAACATTTCTATGTCTAGTGTGTATATTGTGGAGAAATCCAAAGAGGTGTCATAGGTAGAGGTCTATTATCTGGCTATTACTAACTTATTTTCATTTTGAAAATCTTGTTTAATAATATGATGATTCAATGGTTTTTGGCCTTTTACTTCAGATTTGTACTAATAGATTTGTTCGACCTAGACAAATCATTGGGAGGTTTATCTATGTTGTAAGGGTTTCTTTATTATTCAATTTTCAAACCCTATTGATTATAAAAAAAATATTAGAGGAGAGCCCCAAGTCTTGGGTAGATAAAGTAGTTTTGTTATCCCATCGTTCTCTAGTTTCAATCCTACCAATATATCTATAACACAAATGATAGTTTGGATTCAAATCCCAAATCCACCCCTTCATTTTTGACATTTATCAATGTTTGAAGATACTAGCAATACGTTGAGAAATTATATAAAAACATATTTATAGTGGATTAAGATAGGATTTTACATACATGCTAGAATATGTTTTGAGATTAGCAAAGATCTACCAGACAAAATGCTCTTACAAAGGGAAAATTTTAGAAGGGTTTAGGTTATGGATTAAGAGAATAATTCTTTTGTTTTTTGTGTCTTATTTTTCAACAAACAAGGCATTTCTAGGATTCTTGTCCTCAAGCATACACTTACTTAAAAAGGAAATTTGATAAGTATGTGAGCAATCATATTTAGATGAAAAAAGATACTCAGAACATTACAAATCAACAAACTATTGTTTTAAAAAGAAAATTTGATAAGTATGTGAGCAATCATATTTAGATGAAAAAAGATAAAGAACACTACAAATCAACAAACTATTGTTTTAGAGAAGGAGCACATTATCTATCTAAAAGTGTTAATTTAATATTTTTCTCCTCATCAAAGGATAGAGAAGAAGACGTGAATACTAGGCTTTCTTCCTCAAGGGTGGTACATGTACATGAAGAGCACGAGGTTAAAAAGAATAAAGGGAGAAAATATAAGATGAGGATTATTTTTCAAAATGATGTGAATGAAATGTACATTAATTATGCAATATTACTTATGTAATTGCTAAGAAGTATAATTTCCATTTCATGTTTGAATATATATAAAAAGGTTTTCTTTGGAAAAAAATAACGTAGATAGTTTTTTTCCTCTTTGGACGGAGAGAAATGTTGTCACTTACATAAATAATAATAATAATAATAATAATAAATACTTACATTAAAAAATAAAAAATAAAAATACAAGTCAACTTTAAAGTGAATAAACTACTAGCCTAGATCCATGATCCATGTTAACACTCATAGATATCAAATATGATCCATGTTTACACTTCAAATATTTGATCCCTCTCATGGATTAAGATTGATCTAGGCAACCCGATAAGACCAATTTAGGCTAATTATTTTCAATGTCTTTATTAATTGATTATATTCACTTTTTTAATTTTTAGAGTGATCAAAAGAAAAGTTGGTGAAAATTGACAATTTATTAATTTATGGATATGGATATTGTTATTCTCCCCACCCATTTCAATTCTTTCAAATGACATGATGAGCTATTAACTAAAAAATGTATACATAAGTTAATTGAGTCTAAATAATATGATAATTAGTATATATATTACCTTTAATAATTCCTATAATAATTATAATTATGAAATCATGTATGTATAAAAAACAAATATTTTGTCCATATATATATAGATAGATAGATAGATAGATAGATAGATTGATTGATTGATTGATTTAAAATTTTGCTACACCTTTATATGTATGTAATTAAGACAATATATGTATTTGTTTGGTGTTATTTCTTCATTTACTTTGAGAATTATCATATTCACTATTGTGTAAAAATTATGCAAATATTTGATGAAAACATTTTGAGGATGGAGGACATATTAGGGAAAACATTATTTTTTTTCTAATATGTTCCCCACCTTCAATGAGGGTAAATGTAATTTTTCCACTTATGTATTATCATTATCCACACTAAAACTAGTATTTTTCATATTTTTTTTAATATGTCTCCCATTCTCAATGAGAGCAAATGAAATTTTAATATGTTCCCCATCTTCAATAAAGATAAATGTAATTTTTCCACTTATACATTATCATTATCCACACTAAAAATGATGTATTTCATGTTTTTTTTAATATGTTTCCCACCTTCAATAAAAGTAAATGTAATTTTTCCACTTATACATTATCATTATCCACAGTATTTTCCAATTAATGTGCATCATCTTTTATCACTGCAGCATCTAGAGCATGCTCAATCTATAGGTTGAGCATATACAATCCATATTTGATCAATGTAGCATTAATTAATACACATTAAACAATGTTGGTAGAGAGATCGGTTTTGATGGATACACATTAAACAATGTAACAATGTTGGTAGAGAAATCGATTTTGATGGATTTGTTTTGTTAGAAAGATCGGTTTTGAAGTAATATGTTTTACATGGCAATCCAGATTCAAAACGGTGTCCAAACGATAAGCTAATTCCGCCAATTACAAACACGTTTTTAAAAAATATTAAAACTTTTAAGATAACAAATGCTAATGAACTTAGCATTAAAAGTATTTAAACCTTCTTATATGCAATAGTAGAATATAATAGAATGTTGACTTTGGTTGTGTTACAAAACATATAAAACAATCTTTTCTATCTCGTTTGGAAATCGAAATCTTTGACGCTGAGGGAACAAAAACAAAACTCACTGCAAACAAATAAAATATAATGTCTTGTTATCTCGTTTGGAAATTGAGAGTCTTGATGCTGACGGCGAAAATAAGTGCAAACAAAAGTGCGAACGACACTGTAGCAACTGCAACTGGTCCCATAAAATCGTGCCTATATCCAAAGTAGCTCCTCAAAAATTTGTTCACTTCTTGCTTCCCACCATCGGCCATCACCATTTCATCTGAAACATCCCCGAACTGAGATGCTATCAGTCCATAGAGAGTCCATGCAAAGGGGGAACCCCAGTAATACCATCTCCACCACACAGGAATCCGCTGCAACACTCCAAAAAACATGAACATGAGAGAGTGACTTTATGAAGGAGCCTGATCAAATATAAGTGGACAGTAGATCTCACCGGACGTGGAATTATGAAGCCGCAGAAAACCATCCAGATTGCAATGAAACCCGTGGAGAGAAGTGAAGCTGTGCTTGCATTGGGAGTGAGACCCACCGTCATCATCCCGTAATATGTGGTGTAAAGGAGAGTGAAGAACATCATAAAAAAATACCAGAAGAATTTGGCGGCTGTCCACCGGAAGTCGATCAGTGCATAAACGATCACTGCGTACACCACCGTTTGCACAAATATGTATGGTACTTCGATCAAAACCTGATCCACACAAACATAATGAGATTTCATGCACTCTGAAGTTGACTAATAAACAAGGCGAAACTGTCTTTACATATCGTTAACCTGAAATCATATACTTTTTCTTGTGACGCGATAGCCTCTTAAATAATATAACCTCAATTCGGTTTTTGTCCACTGCCACTCTTGGCATGAATAATTTATGTAAACATTTATATATTTGAGATCAATTTCATATTTTAGCTTTCGATCCTGGATTTGAAATACTTTGTGATGAATTTTAGTTCTCTGTGGAGACCGGCTATCAAATTAACCGGGCATTGTGCTCAAAGGCAGCCTTGAGTGAAGTGCGAACATTGCGTAGGGTTAGTTCAAAAGGTTACGGCTTAACATGCAAGGCAGACTTATTTAAAAAAATATGTGATAAAAAGATATCTACAGTTTTAAAATTAATAAAAATTTATAAGTTAGTACATGATGTATGTATGTAAATTTATATAGTTTGAGTGGATCTAATGGTTAAGAATATGTATTTAATTTTTTTTTAAGAGGTTATAAATTCAAATCAAGAGGGGGATTGGATGTATACTTCTATAGACTTCAGCAATCAAATCCCTGTACTTGACTGTGACCTTAAAATTAAAAAGAAAGATAATATAAAAAAATTATTTAACAATTTAATGTAATATTTGATATAAGTAAATTTGATTCCATGGAAGATTTATTGAACAATTTGTTTCTTAAGAGAGTTTAATATTACTAGAGAGAGTTTCCAAAACATTCCCACAACATTGACTACAATTTCCAAAATGGATGGACATGTGATACTCATCCTACACCCTCTAATTTGGGAAGTCATACAAGAACTCAATCACTTATGTTCTTCCAAAAATACATTATCTACAAATCAACAACATGCATTAAACACAGTGCTACAACACTCACGAGCAAGAGAACCATTGAAGATAACCATCCAAAGCATTGCAGACATGGGAAAATCCTACCTTATAAGTTGCATCAAAGAAGCACTATCTTCTCAAGTAACCTCTGGCCATAACCCAATATTGTTTCTTGCCCCTACTGGAGTTGCAACGTTTAACATACACACAAGCATTGTACATGTAGGGCTTAGGATTCCTATTAAGGACATAAATCCTTTACATGGTTACTCCCTTATAGTGTTGGAAGAAGAGCTCAAACATATTGAAACATGTTCAATACATTTTAATTGATGAGATGAGCTTCATAGGAAGTAAACAAATTTTATAGATTGAGAGTTGTTTGTGTGAGGGATTTTTAGAGAGAAACCACTACTCATTTGGTCATTGCTCAATAATTCTTTTAGAAGACTTGGGCCAACTTCCATGAGTAACTGAAAAACCTCTTTATGTAGGAGTAAATCCTGGGAGGTGTTTATGGACAACCTTTACCATTATAACCAATTGGGAAACAATCTTTCAACAATAGAGCATTCTTGGCACCTAGGCCTAGTTTTTCTAGCTGTTGACAAACATTCACAATAGGACACCAATAGTAGATGAGTGGAAACTCTTTTAGTAGAGAACTAACACATTCTTGTCCACTAAAGAGAATTAAAGATTTGAGGCTTCAATCCACCTCTTCATAGCACACTAGAAAAACATGTTGATCACCAACTAGAAAAACATGTACTACTATGTGCATACCATGTGGAAACGAGTTATGCTATCATGCAATTTATGGGTCCAAGCAAGATTGGTCAATGATACTCTTGGAGTCATGCAAATTGCAAATCTCACCATCATTCTCTTAAAATGAAATAGTCTATGTCTCATTACTAAAGAAAGAAGAAACAAACTTGCCTTCTTTGTCACTTTCACAATTACAACTTCCAACCTCAAACCCTAACTAGCCCCTATCTTTCTCTATTGTAATAGTAGAGAGCACAAAATTCTAGATTTTTCTGTACTCCATTTTTAAATATTTACTTGTTAAACATATATACATCAAATAATTATTAACAAATAACTATTAATTATATTTGCACCTAATTAATTTTCACATATTAACTATTCATTTTCTCCTTTATACATACAAACAATTGATATACCATTACCATGAAATATGATTCCTTATGTTCTCTTGGAAATTGCCTTTCCCAACTTCATATAGGTTAGTATATATAATAAAAATAAAAACCACCTTCGTGTCGTTACTTAAAAACACTCCTACAAAAATTGGAAAATGTTGTGAAATGTGATAAGCAAAGTCAAATAATAGCTAAGTACATGAAAGAGTGCTTACTTGAGCAAGGGCATAGGGCAGAGCGGAGTACATTCCTGCTGCCTTTTCTCTGTAGAAGACTGTCCTTTCCACATCGATTACTGGTAGAACAGAGACGACATTGCCGAAACCTAGGAAGAGAATTGCTGCGAACATGGATCCCATTGCATTCAATAGATCTTGCTGCGTGTGTCTGGAAAAAAGTATAAACACACATCTATAAGAAGTGTGAAATCAAGCTAATTAGAATTGATCACATCGATATTATTAAATTTTATGCCAGTGGGAGATGAAATTGATGCTTACGTTTTCCGGCCTATTCTACAGAAAACGGTGCCAAAAAGCAAACCACAGGCAAGGGTGAAGAAGAATCGAACGCTGTTGTACTGAGGATTTCGCCAATAAGACCAATGCTGCTTCCACAGACAAGCCAAGGTTTGAACTGCAAAGGGTTGAGCGAATTGCCTTTCGAAGCTCAAATCCTTGGAGCCAGGGAGAGGATTGCTAATTTCCTGAATTAGAGCTTCATTACGTCTGCGCAGAAATCAATATCGTTTATCTTTCCGCGGTCTTGAACAATTAAAAAAAGACCACCCCACATATATATATAACAAATAAATACTTACTGGTAGAGAGATGAATTTCGATAGATTTCTGCAAAATCAACTCCAAGACGAATAGCCGAATTGATTGATGTTACTTCCAACATCCATGTAGCAGGGTTGTATCCAGGTGTGATTTTCGCTACACCTTCAATTGCCTCCAAGTAGTCCACAAGAGCTTGGGACTGTTGACCAAGAGGTCCCATGTAGATCAACTGTCCTCGTTTCATCAATACTAACTGTATTTCCACGATAAGAAATAACTATTAGTTGGTGAAAGCTGATACATGGGCTGCATTTTCATAAAGAAGGAAGAAATACAATGATAATCCGATTATCAATCCTTTTTTTTGAATTTTGGACTGATTGGGAAATTTATTCTTTTATATTATTAGCAAAAACTATATTATTAATAATATAAAGAATAACCTCAATCGTAATAGAAAGAATTCTTTTAAACAAAAAAATTACATATACCGTCCATAACTTTTGTGAATAGCTTAAATACTTATACTACGTCTATGTGTTTTGTGAATAGATTAAATATACCTCATCGAAGGCTTCGAATATATCAATGCTGGGTTGATGAATTGTGCAAACGACAGTTCTTCCAGTATCGACAGTGTTTCGAACCGTTCTCATAACAATAGCTGCAGCCCTTGCATCCAGTCCAGATGTTGGTTCGTCCATGAAAATTATTGAAGGATTTGCTACCAGTTCAACTGCTATTGTTAATCTCTTTCTTTGTTCTGTGGACAGACCATTCACTCCAGGGAATCCCACCAGAGCGCTACTTAGTTTATTCAACTCTACAAGATCCATTACTTCGTTCACAAACATCTGCTTACACAGAAATATCGTTCACGATCATGATCAACGTAATAGATTAATTAATTGACCTAAACTTATCCTGGATTTGATAAATATTAAAATACCTTTCTTGTTTCAGAATCTACCTCCTCGCCAAGACGAAGCCAAGCAGAGTAAACGAGGGATTCATAAACGGTGACATACGGTGAATGAATATCAGTTTGTTCGCAGTAACCAGAAATCCTTGCAAAAGTTTCTTGTTTCTTAGGATAGCCAGAGATCGTAATCGATCCTTCGATGTATCCTCCAGTTTTCCTTCCTGCAAGAACATCCATCAGTGTGGTTTTTCCGGCACCGCTTTCACCGACTAAAGCAGTGAGCGTTCCGGGCCTGAATAATCCGCTCACTCCGCACAATAACTGAAGTCTTTGCTCTGTAACTCCCTGTTTCTTCATTTCCTGCATTGTTCACAACGAATAATAATTGCATCCAGAGAAGTTAACCGAAAAAAAGAGTTAATATTATACACCCAGTGGTGTGATAAACGCTGTACACATTCAAATTTGAAACATATAAATCCTAATTAAGATAAATAAATGCGACTGTCTCAATAGTGTTGGACGATGTCTATCCAAATTATATACCTTGCAATAGAATTTGAAACAATCACATTTATTTTAATTTAACTTTTAGATTCTGTTAATTAAAATTTATCTTAAAAGCTTTAAAATTAATTTATTTTAATATTAAAAAAATCTAAAAAAATAATTTTAAAAAATCTTAAATTAAAATAAATAAATCAGTATAAAAGCAAATTTCGTTTGGAATATGATCTTTCAAATTAGTAAGATGGTGGCCCAAGAGAATATACCGAAGGCATATCGACATAGTAGCAGACGTTATGGAATGCTAATGACAATGGTTGGAAAGGTAAAATCATCCCTTTTCTTTTAACCGTCGGCACTGCATTACGCTGCTCCTTAGTACTTGCCAACGCCAAGGTTCTCACTCAAAATTTTGAGTCAGAGTAATTTACGAAAACTCTATCTACACTATAAAACAATATGAAAAGGAATAGTTCGAATTTCATGAAGGATTTTACCAGAAGCTCGGGTTTCATGATGCTGCTGTGTAGAAAATGAAATTGATCTTTTTAATGGAAGATTTTGCATTTCCTGATCTTTTTCTAGCTCATCTTCAGCAACTATTGCCTGCGAATTTCCAATGGCTGCAACATGACATATCCAAATTATAAGATTAGCTGGTCTTCAATTAAGAAACTTGAAAGCACACGAAATGTCGTAAATTGAAAGATTTTAACGAAGATTTTGCTCAGTTTTAAAAATGTTTTCGTTGATATGTATCGAATGAGTTCACAAGGCTTCAACGCACAATCAAATTACGTTTGACTTGTATGTAGATGGCAATCTTTAACCCATTCGACCAATAGGACGCACAACAATACACAATGGAAATGATCTAAAATTATGATGGAAAACATCCCAGTTTGTACAGAGTATCTGAAAGCATCAATATTCTGTATAATCCCTTCCACCCTGTGCATCATGATTTGAGAGAGTCTGTACAGGCTAATAATAACTATGGCGTTTCTCGGTTTTATTGAAATAGACATAAGTTGGTTAATACGTACGGTTCAAATAATGCATTGCCAGCATGAAGAAGATGTTAAACGTAACAATGAACCCCGTGAGCGCTGCAACACCAATCCAATACCAGTAGCTATCGGTAAAAATTCCACGTGATTTTAACAATTTCAATCCAATATGGTCGTTTGGCTGCATCCGAACAAAACACAAATTATAAGAACTCTTTTATCGGGGCAAAAAGATTTGGTTTTGGTAAAGATGTTGCATAAAATAACATCAGACCTTCTGCCACCTTCTTGCCAGGAACTCGTTCACTGCAACAGCGTTTTGAGCGTATGAAAGAGGGGATAACCAATAAGCCCATATCCACCACCCTTTAATATCCTCTGTTTCAAACAATCGCCATAATTTAGGATTTGTAAAAGAAAAAAATATTGGCTTCTACTCGAATCCTTCAACTGTTAATATCTTTGTTTTTGAAAATATGTAATGTACCTCTCGATATAACGTATCCACCAAAGAGGAACGTCAACAAAAGTGTCAATACACCCATGGAGTTTGCGACTATAAGATTCCGAGCCACTGCAGCTATGAAGCGAAAGAGTGCCAAACCTGTTTGATGGAGGATGACGTACAGCAGAAACTGTCGAAAAAACCTGTACAATAATTCAAGAGATTCTTGTTAGAAGAATAAGTTGAGCGATTTGCTCCGCGATTTGCTCCTTGATTGTTTTAGTTAACTGTCAATTGTTGGTTTCTTGTTTTCATCACCGAGTTAGGCTGTTAGTTTTCTTCGTTATTTACGAAGCATTTCCTGCATGTAAATTCCTTTATATATCAATTCAAATAAAGAGATCTGCGTGGTGTTTTTGCATTCTGTTCTGCAAATTCGTTTTCTGTTGCTGCAGATCTGTTTTCGTTCTGTCCTGCACTTCGTTTTCTGTTTTGCAGGTCCGTTTTCATGGTATCAGAGCAGGCTGCAGATCCAGCC
>SNQJ01S0076253.1:35377-46867 GCA_010110895.2 Picea sitchensis
TTGGTCTTGCAAGCTATTCTGAAAAGTCTGGTCCTTTGGACTGAACTTTCCACCTCCTTCTCAGGTGTCAAAAGGACTTTTCGCATCATAAGCGATCTTCCGCCTTCTGCATCTCCGGCCTCAACATCTTGCCTCTGCGCTTCAGTTATGTGAGCTTCTCCAATGTCCTTCTTTTTCTCTGGACACTCATAAGACTTGTGCCCATTCTTTCCACACGTGAAACATGTGATGACTCCACCTCTTCCTCTTCCTCTACCTCTAGTACGAGGAAAAGTGTTTGCGTCAGCATACCCTCCACTCTGCTCATTATGCTTCCCTCTCTGTTCAACGTATGGCCCTCGTTGTGAGGTCCCACCTCTTTCAACTTTACCCTGAGGTTTCTTCCATTCCTCCTTGGGCTTCTGGAACTTGTCTTGGGAAACTGCTTTGCCTCTGGGTTGACTTCTGCCTCACCCTCGCTGACCTTTCTTACGGCTCAGCTTCTCCTCTTATTTCAGAGCCATATGATAAGAATCCTCCAACATTCGGATGGTTATCATGCTCAATTCATCCTGAATGTCGTATCTCAAACCATTCAGATATCTAGCAACCTTCTCATCATCTCTCTCCCGATGACCTGCTCTGATGTTCAGTGGATAGAATTCCTCAGTGTATTCTTTCACTGTCACCAGTTTCTATCTCAAGTTCTGTATCCTCCTGAATAGAGAAATTTGGTAATCTCTAGGGATGAACTTTGCCTTCATATTAGCAATCATTCGATCCCAAATCTTGATCTTCTGCTTGCCTTTACAGTGTCTATCAGCTTGTAGCTCGTCCCACCACAATGTTGCATGTCCCTTCAAGCGCATGACAGCATGCTTGACTTTCTTATCCTCTTCGACATCTTCATAGTCGAAGTATGTATCTAGAGCTCTAATCCAATCTAGTAGCTCCTCTGCATCCATATTTCCCTCGTAAACTGGAATGTCCATTTTTGCCTTTCCACCCATCCTGACAATAGCTTTAATCAGGCGTTCATTCGTTGCATCCTCGGCTGCAACTTTCTCCTCGTGTTCAACCTCAACTTCATCCTTTGAATCGCTAAAATTCCCCGCACTAACTGTGCGTCTCTGCGCCGTCTCCATGTCTTCAAGTCTTGCTCGAAGATCTCTCATCTGTCTCTCCATTTCTGGATTGACTACCTGCCTGCCTCTTCTTCGCACCTCCCTATCTTCTGGATCAAGTGACTGTCTTTCTCTTCTTGGTGGCATGGTGAATTCTCTTCCTCTGTTATAGAAAGAAAAGAGATATTCCCGCTCTGATACCAACCTGACGCAGTCGCACCCTCAATGGCATGTCCGCTTCCTTAGGATCTTCTCCACTCACGGCCCGAAGAACTCAAAGGTTCTCCCAATTCCCTATCGGGAACTTTCTCACCCACAACACTCTTCAACTGATCCCCCTTAATGATCGGGAGATTGGACCTCGGGATTTCGTGAATCCTCTGGTCGCGCACCTTGTGCTTCACAATACCCCAAAACCTGATGGGTAGTTACCAATACCATCCTGTTCCTATCGGGAATCTTCCCATCGGGATTTCGGCACCTACGATGTCAAAAATAACTTACTTTGCTGATCCCCGATTCTCGATATGCCGATACGCAAAGGCACACGTGTGGGTTGACTTTTCCACCTCCCGTCACCTCCATCGGGATTTCAGAATTCACGGGATCGCGAATTCTGATACCAAAGGATTCGGGACTTACCTTTTCCTGATCCCCGATATGATATGCCACCGGTCCTCCACTAACCCTGACTGTGGCCCCCACAACTCTTCCGTCAGGATTTCGCATTTCGCGGTTCCAAGCGGCAAGTGTTTCCTGTTCTCAGAAACCCCGATTCTCCGAGCCCCGACTCCTCGGGATATCCTGACACGTGTCCTCACTGATGGGCAGTTCTGAGCCTGTCGGGATATCGCTGGTCGCGCTATCGTAATTCCCTTTACAACAACTTGGTGCTTCGACTCGCAATTCCCCGATATGCGATGTTACGTGTAGATCTAACGGTCCTTCTTACTCGGATCGATGGCTCTGCTCCCTCCTGAGCTTCTAACCTCTTCCACACTTACACTATAACCTCCCTGCACCTCCGTGAGATCCAATGGCCCACGAAACTTTGTGAAACCTCCTCCAAGGATTTCGACCGTCCGCTCTTCCATCGGTGAATCCACGAAATGAAGAAGTGTCTCCTCCACGAAACTCGTTCTCCTGCTCGCCAACCTGCGATGCTTCCTTCGGACTTCCAACGGCAGCTTCCCTGCACTTATCCTTCAGGGTTTTGAAGGCCTACTCCTCCTGAGCTTTTCCACGACTTCAGTCTTCTCGGGAACCCCTCTTGCACGCACTCCTTGCAGCAACCCTTCAACCTCGACTGAGTGTTGAAGTCTCTCGACTCTGCGCACTCCTGCAGCAGCAGTCTTTCAGCTCCTCGCTCAGGTTCGCAACCCTGATACTTTCCCTTGGCATGCGCACTCCTTGCACGGCACTGTACCTAACTGCAACCCCAAGAAAATGAGAACAAAAGCTAACTCTAGTTGAACCCTTCTGTCAACGCACTCCTTGTGGACACTTCAAATGCACTCCTTGCAGGAAGTCTCTGGATCAAATAGAGAAACAATTGAAACTCATTCTTTCACCATCTCAGACTTCGATTCATACATGAAATCACATACACAGCATATAAAAGCAAACGTATGATAGAAAGCAAACATTCATGAGCACAACATCAATACACAGAGAAACAACACAAACCATGAAATTGAATCAATCTTCTTCTATTAATTCAAATGCCTATACATGGGTGTTCTTCATACAATTATCTGCATGCTCTTCTGCTTCTGCTCCTCTCCTATGCTCAGACTTCTCTTCTATGCTCAGGGGTTATGTTACAATGTACAAAGGAGGGTGTCTATATCCGTTTTCCCTCTTGGGCTCTAAGCTATCAAATCTAGAATTAAATTCCTATCTACCTGCATTAAATCTATTAAATGCTGACTATCTACTAAAGGACGAGAGTTATCCGCTCAAGGTCCATTACAATATACAAGTGCGCTTCTTCATAAATGACTTCATTAAAGCTTTGCGCAACAATCCCAAAGCAATTCAAAATTTTGTGTTGGCTTATCCAGCTGTCCTCCTCTTCCGCGCTGGCTCGCTTGATGTGCTGGCGATGCTCCTGCATCAATGACAATGAGGTATTCCAAGACACCATTGATACATTGTGTTTAATTGATCTTAACTTCAGGGAGGGGATTCATATGTGGTCAAACAAGAGATCGGGATCTCATCAAATGGCCTGCAAGCTCGACAAATTCCTATTCTTGGAATCACTAATGTTGGAAGGGACACTTATGGAAGCCAATATTATATCTGTCTCTGGATCAGATCATTGGCGAATCCAATTGTGGTTAGACATGGCCAACTTGCTCAAAATAAGCCATTTCGATTTGAAAAATTATGGATTTCACACCCATATTTCTAGGAGATTTCCCCCTCATGGTGGAGGTTTGTTGTAGTCCCTAGAGGCACTCTAACGTATAGATTCCAGCAAAACTTGAAGAACTTTAAACAACATCTCAAAGTTTGGAACAAAACAATCTTTGAAGACATATTTCAAGTGAAGCATGAAATATAACGGAGAATGAAGGAGATCCAAAAGCAACTCATGTTGGAAGGAAGCTCAGATCACCTAAAGGAGGAAGAGCCTAGATTACAACAGTAGTTGGATGAACAATTGGCTCGGGAGGAGATTTTGTGGCCCCAAAATTCTCGAGTGCAATGGCTCAAGGAAGGGGACAAAAACTCCAAATTCTTCCACCGCTCTATGATCCATCGACATCATGTCAACACGATTACCCAACTGGAGAATGATCGGGGACAATCTATTTTGTACCATGAAGGCATGGAATAGGAACTCATTGAATACTACAAACATCTCCTCATAGAGATATTCCCATACCGATATGTTTCCATTTCAAATGTCACTTGGCACATTCCTCGTATAGTCTCAAAAGATCAAAATTCATCTCTCCTTCGACTGATAACCATTGAGGAAGTAGATCTAACAATAAAGGAAATGTCTTTGGGGAAGGCTCCGAGTCTGGATGGGTTTACAATTGATTTCTTACACCATTGTTGGCCCATGGTGCGAGACGAGGTTTGGAAGCTAGTTGAAGACTCTCACAACTCTCGTATTGTTCTACCAGCTCTTAATGATACTTTCTTGACTCTAATCCCCAAGGAGGAGAGGGTCACACATCCAAATAAATTCAGGCCTATCGCACTCTACAATGTTATCTACAATATCATCACCGAGGTAATTGCTCTACAACTCAATCCCCTCCTTCCTTTTATTATTTCTATGGATCAAATTGGTTATGTAGAAGGGAGAGAGATTATAGACAGTGTAATCCTCATTCGTGAGGTAATACACTCTCTAAAATCCAATTGCACTAGACCAGGAATGATCATAAAACTTGATATATCCAAAGCCTTTGATACAATAAAATGGAAATACATAAAAGAACTTCTTGTAGCCTTTGGTTTTCACAATGATTGGATTGAATGGATCCTAAACCTAACCTCTTCTACTTTATTTTCTATTATGGTTAATGGTGTCCCTCTAAAACCTTTTCTCCCTCCAGAGGTATTAGGTAGGGGGATCCTCTCTCTCCCTTCCTTTGTATCATTATGGAAGAAGGTCTCAGCCGCTACATTAAATCCATGATAGTTGAAGGCTCATTTCAAGGTCTCCTCTTGTCTATCATGCATCCTCATGTTTCTCATAGCCAATTTTTGGATGACACCATGATGAGGGGTTCCCCAACAGCCCGAGAAGATGTTAAAATTCGCAACATTTTAGATGACTTCAGCGTTGCCTTAGGCACTTCCATTAACCACACAAAATCACAAATTTTATTTTTCAACATGCTTGAGGCCATCCAAGTCCATCTCACCCATATCCTTGGCTTCACGTGGAGCTCCCTTCCGTCCAAATTCTTGGGCATTCCCCTCATCAATAATTCACTATGTAACAATTCCTGGGAACCACTTTTTGACTCTTTAAAAAATCGCCTTGGATCCTGAACCTTAAGATCCCTCAACTTGGAAAGTTAACTTGTCATTTTTAAGTTTTTTCTTCAAGCCCTCCCTATATATCTCTTCTCTACCCTTGTAGCATCAAAATCCATCCTCAATACCATTCATAATATTCAGCAAAAAATTATTTGGCAAGGAGTCAAAGAAGGCCAAAAATGGGAATTAGTAAAGTGGACAGATATCTATCACCCAAATATTTCGGGTGGCCTTGGGTTAAGGGATCCATGTACTCTTAATGATGTACTGGGTGCCAAGACCTTGTGGCGATGGCTGACCCACCCTATAGATATTTGGGCCAGAATTTGGAAACAAAAGTATGCACCAAGCATTGAGGAAGCTCAACTGATCAGATTTAATGAACCCCATTTAGTCTCTCTCATATGGAATGCGACATGGAACAACAGATCAATTGTCCAAGAACATGAATTCTGGGAAATTTGGAATGGGTCAGATGTGCATTTTTGGACAGATTCATGGCAACAATTGTAACCACTCCAATTCAAAGAAGGTCTACAAGGTCTCCATCAGATTATACAACACAAGACAGGTAACAAAGTAAAGTATTTCTGGAAGGAGAATACCATTCATTCATCCTAGAGAGAAAACTTGTGGTGTGCCCCCAAATTGTGATTTAGGCCCCTGGCAGGAGGAGGAAGTGCTATGCAGGGTGCAGGTCCATCATGGCCCAGACATCCTACGTTGGGGTCATCCCACCAAGGGGGTATTCTCCATAAAAGAATCCTATGATATCAAGGTTCATTCCATAACTTGGAAAAGGACGACGTATGTGAAAGTATCTCGAGAGCCTCGCTATGGCCAAAAGTAAGTATTTTTCTATGGTTGTTGGTTCAAAATCGAATTCTCACTTGGGATAATATCTGAAGAGAGGATTCACAGGCCCTTCCAGGTGCCCCCTATGTCATTTAAATGAGGAAATAGCACAACATCTACTCAACCAATGATATTTTAGCTCACACATATGGGATCAAGTGGCGCAATCCATGCGAACCTCATATCGCAATCATAATAATTTAAAATTCACTATAGAAAGATGGCACCCTCGAGTTTTCAAAAATCCCATTTTAAAACATATATGGCAGTTGCTTCCAATTTTTGTGACATGGCAACTTTGAAAGGAAATAAATCATTGAATTTTTAAGGATGTTCTCCTATCTGAAGCTCAGGTTTGGTGCAAAATCTGTGAAAATGTTAAAGAGACAATTTAAATCCAACCCTGGTCTGGAGAAGACTTAGAGTGTGAGTCTAATGAGAGAGCCATCCTTCAAATCTAGATCATAACACCAAACTCCTGGCAAGCCAAGGCTCGTCCCCACACTACCATCATTATCAGTCCATCTCTTTGGATTTCTCCCCCTCCAGCTTTTATCAAGCTCAATTTCTATGGTGCTTCTAAAGGAATTCTGGTGCCTGCTGGATTTGGGGTTGTTTTCAGAGATGCCAATGGCAATGTCCTCAAGATCCTGGCTAGAAGACTAGGATGCGACACCATCAACTCAGCGGAGTTGTGGGATCTAATCATAGGTATTGAGGGAGCATCCCAAAAAATATATCAGAGACTAATTGTTGAAGGGGACTCGCAAATCATTCTTGTCCTACTCTCCAAACTTATGAATGGTTATGAGACAACAAAAATCTCCCATAGTTTGAGACTGTTAAGCAGTCTCGAGCTCCTCAAATCACTACTCCTCCCCAACCTGGTCTTCGTTCTAGATCATGTTTTTTGGGAAGCCAACAGAGTCGTAGACAAATTGGCTAATGTCGAGGTCGATCAAGATATGGATTGTGAGGCCTCTTAATATCCAGCTCATCCTCTATTCTTGGAATGTTCAGAATTGGCTCAATTGGAAGGCCATGCCCTGTATGGGGTGTCTCTATGACAAAGACAGGAATTATTATTCCATATACACATGACGTTTTTGGGAGTATTCTACCCCGTATGCTACCATTGGATGACATCATAATCTTATTTAAACTCCAGCCATCACTGCATCTTACATCCAATTGGATATGCTTATGGATTCAGTCCACAACTCTGCAATAAATTCCATCTGGCTCCAATACAGGGTATTGAAGTTTCTGGTAATGGCAGGGAATGATCGCATGGGTTTCAATGTTTTGAGGGTATGTTTTCCTCGCTTAGTTTTCCCTAGCTTTTGCGTTGTTCTCACTTCGGCTACACAGCATTAGGTTTTTCCTCCATGGTTCACCACTTCCTTTCCCAGCCCTGCTCTTCCTAGTAATTCTTATACAACAATGTCGCGCGAAAGGGGGAAATTTTGGCATGATGGTGGAAATATTTTGGGTCTCCATGGGTGTCATCGCAACTCCTCTCCCTCATTGGATCACCCTGGTTGCATCTCCTGGAGCCAGACCGTTTCTAGACGTGCCCCTAGTCTGTCGACCCCAATAGTTGTTGCTACTCTTTCTCATACCCAGATGCCCCCCTATCCTCATGGTATGGAAGAAAGTGATATCTCTCCATAGTAGCCTGTGTTTTTACCATGTACCTTCATGGAGGACCAACGCAATCTTATCAAGGAGATACAGCGCGATCATGAGGAAAACAGATTTCAGCAAGAATTGGTAGCGAGGAAGCTCGACTAGTTGTTGGACTCTTGATCAAGTGATCCTGGTCAGCGACACAGTCCGGAAAATCTACTACAGTCAATGATGGTACCTGAATGGTCAGGTTCTTCTCAGCATGCCTCTGCAAGTGGGCTCAAAGATAGATAGGTTTTTATAATGTTTAGTTTTTGTTTTTCCTGCTCACTCCAAAGTCAATGCATATCTTTAGATTTTTAGTTTTGGCAGCTCATACTCCTTTTTCACACCGTTGTAATTTTATATGGTAGACCTTTTAACTTTTGTTGGGGGTTTTCAACAAACTAGACTTTGGTGGATAGGCTAGTTTCCTATGTTGGCAGCCTCTACACCAATCACATGGACATCTGATGTATTTTTTGTCTTTGAAAGGTAATATAAAATCTATCTTAAAAAAAAATGTTATGGAAATGATGTATTTATGGAAAATTGTATCATTAAACTATAAAGAAAAATATTATAAAAAAAAAAAAATCAAAAATGATTTATGGACAAATTATTCTTTATACACATGATTCATTTAATCACTAGGTGAAATATAAAAGGTAAAAAATATATATATACATGCAAATATGATACCCTAGTCAAAGAAAAACTTCTTGACTTTCAATATTTTACTATATTTCAATTTACGTCCATATAGATTGATAAATTGTCAATTTTCATCCAAATTTATAAATTGAACTTTTTAAAATTGTCAATTTTCTTCAAAATGTATAAATTGACTTTTTTTTTAAATAAGAGATTAATTGTTGTTTTTAAAATCCAGAATAATAGAATGAAACAATCAAAAACACATAAATGTGTATTCAATATAAATGCAAATACAAAGAAAAAAATACCCTATAAAAAAAAATTAGTACTCCAATTTAAAAAACAAATTTGAATCACTCTGAAAAAACAAAAACATAAATACAATTAATAGATAAGGACATTGAAACCCCGGATGGGGTGACACATTGCACTCAGGTGTCACGTCCCACAGGGCCTGGCCAAGCCATAAATAAGGCTGGTCGGATCCCATCCCCTCGACATTAAGAATGGGAGCCAGTCATAACTGCAAGCCCGCAGCCATGAGACCTTTCACTCACGCAAACAGCCAGGTGGCCATCGAATTAAATGTTCGGGAGGCGGTCATGGAAGTAGTCCCATCACACCTTCTGGTTTTTATCCACCTCTGCATTTTCCTTCCTCATTTTATTTTTGGCTCGCACCAGGCTAGCAGTCTAGAGCTTGGGAGCGGCCATTGTTGCATCCACCATGAATTTTCCATTTTTTGTGTCCTCACGATGCCCAGGACCGTGGAAATCCACGTCACAGCCCAGCCTGGTACACCCTGGCTACAAGGCAGAAATGGTTGAAAAAACTCAAGTGGACACTCTCAATTGCTTGCACCCAAAGAGCTCAACTTGCTCACAATGATGATAGAGAAAGCATGGCTTGGTCACCTCCAACATTTTTTGTGGAGGAGGTCATCCTGGAAGAGGCCATCCAGATCCCTCTGGAGAATATGCTCTTCACGGGGCCAGAGCCTCCAATTATCCTCCCTAGGGATGAAATTCGGGCAGATACAGTGGTAAACAACATGGTTTCACCAGTGGAGGATTTCCCCGTCTGTTACATTAAGGAGGAAATATCGGACGAGTACCTCCAAATGGCCTATAATGACTTACTCTCGGAGGGGTTTGCTCCACTCAGTCTTAGAACGTGAACCCGGGAGAACAGGGACGAGAGCAGAGGGTGGGGTTGAGGAGCGGAGTGCGACAACATGACACCAAGAGGACGTGATGGATGGGACATGGGTTGCAGTAGAGGATGGACACCAGGAGGACGTGAGGGATGGGCACACATCGAAGGAGGGTGGTGAGGTCCTCGTGCCACCTCCTATTCCAACACCCTCAGAACAATGGCATGTCCCTCTGCCCTTCTTCCACCTGAACCAGCTCGATTTGGTGTTCGATTTGAGGCTCCATATGGAAGACCAGGTCTACCGTGGCGCACTCATGAGCCAACACATGGACATTCTCTATGAGGCTTTATCCAACATTCCAGCAAAGCAAAGATGTCCGACGTGCGTGATACTCTATGCCCTACCACCTCGGAACGATATGCCCAGTGAAGACCCCCACAATGAATACCTCAACGGGTAATAGAGTGGCTAGATTTTCCTTCTGGTTTTGGTTAGTTGTTCGGTCCGGTTAGGGGTTATGTCTGTTAAAACTCCTCTTTTATGTTTAGTTTATTTTTTAGTTTCAGTTGTCATGGACAATTTTGCATATTATGGATTGCCACTTGTCTTGGTTTCCTCTAGGCAGGGCAGATAGCGGTCTGCCTATTTTGACATAGTCATCTAGGGCTGCCAACTGTTCCGGTTTCCGCTTTTTGGCGGAACAGCTGGCAGCCCAAGGACAGATGTATATTTTGTTATGATATAATATAAAGGATCCACTCTCTCTTTTTTACTTAAAAAAAAAAAAATAGATAAAGATATTGAAAATAAAAACAAAAAAAAATCAACCACATTGTTTTTTTCAAAGAAAACCTATTTATATTTATTCAAATATTGAATGGAAATTACACTTCTTAGCACTTACAAAAGTAATATTAAGTAATTAATGTGCATTTCATTTAGATGCTTTTGAAAAATAATCCTCCATCCTATCCTTTTTCCCTTTCTTCTTTTTAACCTCATGCCAACCCCATGAAGAATGATCCAAAGTGACTCACTATAGTTCAAAAGTCGAGAGATCAATATTCATAGAGGGAACCAATTTGTTATCGGAATCACATGTTTTAGATTCACGAAATAACTTCATTTCCCCATGGGATTCATGTACAAGTACCACCCTCGAGGAAGAAAGATGGATATTCATGTCTTCTACTCTATCCTCTCAGGGAGGAAAAAAATATTCAATTAGCACTTCTCGGTAGATAATTTGTTCTCCTTCTTTGAAATAGTGGTTTGTTGATTTGCAGCATTTTAATAATTCCAGTTTAGGTTTATATTTCCATCTTGTTTTTTGGCAAAGATGACACAGAAAAGCTATATTCTCATAATCCAAAACCTGAACCCATCTAAACTTTTCCCTCTGTAAGAGCATCTTGTCTGATAGACCGTGGCTAATGTTGATCTCAACACATATTCTGGCATATGTGTAAAAACATGTCTTAATCTACTCTAGATATGTTATATAAATGCCAAAAATGAAGGGGTGGATTTGGGATCCAAATCCAAACTATCATTTTTGTTATAGACATACTGGTAGGATTGAAAATGGAGAACCATGGGATAACAAAAAGACCCCTCCTCTAAAAATTCTTTTATAATAATAGAATTTGATAATTGAATAATAAAGAAACTCTTAGAGCATAGATAAACCTCCTAATGCTTTGTCTAGGTAAAATAAATCCATTGATGCAAATTTGAAGTAAAAGTTCAAAAACCTTTGAATCAACATAGACCTATAGCTATGGCACCTCTTTGGATTTCTCTACAATATACACACTAAACATTAGGTTTGAAGTAGTTGAATTAGATGGCTTTTTTTTAACCACATCCTTAAAAGAAATGGGGGTTTTGAGGAGGACAATCATATATTTCCCACCACTCCTCCATGCAAGCATAGAACCAAAGTGAAATTTGAATCCTTGCATATTCAACCAAAGTGAGATTTGAACCCTTGCATATTTCATAGTTAGATAGCATATAGTTTTTTATTCAATTAAATAGAAA
>SNQJ01S0076254.1:0-55381 GCA_010110895.2 Picea sitchensis
AGATGAGTTGACGAAGAGAGGATAAAATAGAAGCTGGAATATGGGCTAAAGACATCCAAAAGACTGGGATGCTTTCCAGAACAGCCTTTATCAGAACATATCTTCCTCCCATAGAGAGGAATCTGTTATGCCAGTTTAGAATTTTGCCTTCAATTTTTTTAATTAGCCAGTTCCAATCATGTTTTGTGTAGCAGTTTGATTTTAAGAAGTAGCCCAAATATGAAAAACCCTTTGATAGCTCCAAAGATGAAATACCAAACAGCTCTTTTACATCGGAAAGCAGAGGTTCATTGACATTTGAAATGAGGAAAACCGATTTGTGGAGATTGATTTCTAAACCTGTAACATCACAAAAAGAAGTTAGTAAAGAGTGGATAGTGGTCCAGTCAGCCATGTTTGCATTCGACAAGATCAGCACATCGTCAACGAAAAGGATATGCAGAATATAAGTCAGACCCACAATTTTTATCCCTTTCAAATGCCCTTCTGCTTGTTTGTTCTTGAGAAGAATACTCAGTCCTTCCAAGATGAAAATGAAGAGTAGTGGTGAGAGAGGGCAGCCCTGACGGAGCCCTCTCCCACAATGGAAAGTCTTAGATGCTTCCCCATTGATCAGGACATCCATGGTGGCCGAGGAGATACAACCCATAATCCAGTTTGTTGTAATGATGCCTAAGCCACTCTGTATGAGGATGAGGTGCAGAAAGTTCCAGTTGACGCGATCAAAAGCCTTTTTGAGGTCCAGCTTGAGAAGAATGGCCTTTTGCTTCTTTGTCATTATGGTGTGAATGCATTCCTGAGCAACTCCAACAGCATCAAGAATCTGTCTTCCTTTTAGGAAGCCAAGCTGTTCTTCTGAAAGAGTCCTTGATAGAAAGGGTTGAATTCTTCTGGCAATGAGTTTTGTGATTAATTTGTAACAGAGATTACAGAGGGAAATAGGACGGAAATCATTAAACTGTCTGGGGAAATTTGATTTTGGAATCAATACTAAGAAAGTGTTGTTTAGCTGGGAATTAACTTTCCCTCTGCTTCTCGCATCCTCGACAACTTCCAGAAGGTCTTGTCCCATAAGATCGAAGAAGTGTAGGAAAATCTCGACCGTCCAGCCGTCGGGACCAGGGCTTTTCTCCTTCTTAAAACCTTTTAAAACTTCTAGCAGTTCCTCCTTTGTACAAGGAGATTCTAAGAATAATGCTTCCTCAGCAGTGACCAATTTTGGGAACAGACCTGCTAAATCTATCTGGGCAGCTAGAGAAGGATCTGGTACTGCCTTGTAAAAATCTTTATAATGGATGTGGGCCGCTGTTTTGAGCTCTTCTTGTGAGTGGTGAAGAATGCCATTTTCGTCCTCTATATCCCAGAGAATTTTTTTTGTGCGCCGAGTGCTAGCTATTCGGTGAAAGAAAGATGTGTTTTTGTCACCTCCAGCCAGCCAGAGGAGACGGCTCTTCAAACGCCATCTCTCCTCGTCTTCTCTAAGTAATTTATTTCGGGCTTCTTCCAGGCATAAAATTCTAAAATCCAGATCCAAGCGACTGGTATCCTGTAGCTTTTGTTTTTGATAAAGTTCCAGCTCCAGTTCTAAATTAATTAACTCGGCCTGTTCTCTTTTCTTTTTATTTCTTAACCATAGAATCGTCTCATTTTTTAGAGTTGATAGCTTTCTGATCAGGTTCTCTTGTGGATCTTCAGGAATCAAGAGGGAACGGTCCGACCAAACCGCCTTTACCAAAGAGTTGAAAGAGGACTCCCTCAACCAAAGCTGATTAAACTTGAAAGGCTTTCCGTTCCCAAAATGACCTTCACCCAATTGTAAACAGATTGGTACGTGGTCTGACAGGAAAGGTAAATTTACCCAAGCGCGGCTGCAAATGGAGGGCACAAGAAGTTCCTCAGCGATAAGTACACGATCGAGTCTTTTTGCAATGCTTGCAGATCGCTGACGTCCATTCCTCCAGGTAGGCAGAATTTCAGCTGGCTTCAAATCAATCAATGCATTTTTGTAAAAAATATGGTTAAAGAAGCTTGATAACGGATCAGACAACGCCTTTGCTCCCCACAATTCTTTTGGACTGGTGATTAAATTGAGATCACCTGCAAGTATTAGATTCTTGGCCGCCAATAAGCCAATGTCATCAAGTCTTTGCCAGAAAGCTTTTCGGTCAGAACAGGGGCCATAAACATTGAGGAAGTTGATAGGTCTATTGAGTTCAAAGCAAAAACCAGAAAGAAATATACCCCCTGGGCTGAGCATAGAGGAGAGGTCAAAAACATTTGGGTCCCAAGAGGCCAGTAGGCCCCCCGAGTTACCCACAGAACTTGCTGCACAGGATATCCAGCTCGGACGGAACTGATGCAGAAAATCCCTAGCCATTGCTGCGTCCGCCAAAGTTTCTTGTAAGAAGATGATTGAAGGTTGAATCTGCTCGAGAAGTCTTCGCATGGAGGCTTGTTTCAGGGGTCCTCCAACCCCTCTGATATTGAAGGAAACAAGGATCATGATTTCCCTCTAGCAAGGGCTTTCAAATCTCTAAGCACCCCGTGTGATGGAACCGAAGTAGTGGAGTCCGATGTACTCGACAACAAACCAGTCAGAGTCTTCTTTCGTGCACTGCGGGTTTTTAGTGGTGAAAGTTCAAGCCCTATACCTTTTGACCAGGTGGGATCTAGGACTGGTGGGGGGGGTACAAAGGAAGAAGAAGGTTGGTCAGCTGGAAGTGAGGAAGGATGGACAATTGTTTTCCCAATATAGCTCTGTAAGGGTATCGAATCAAAAGGGAGAGTGGTTGTAGGATTATCTTCCTGGAGCAGGTTTTCTAGTTGGGATGTGGAATGTGATGGCTCTGTATAACCAGCTAGGGTGATTGAATCTTGTGATAAATCTGTAGCTGAAAAAGGAATCGATACCGAGTCTCTATTAGAAAAGGGTGGGGGAAGAGTAGGGCTGGTGTTGACTGGAGCAAGAGGCTTCGGTGAGATAGGAAGTCTAGTGGAGGGCAAAGTTGAGGAGTCAGACAGAGCCGATAGGGAGATCGGTGGAACAGATGGCAAAATATAGTCAGCTTGCTCCACAATGTAAAGCCTATCCCTGGCTGAGAGTGTACTGTAAAGGGAGGGACAAAAGAATTGGATCTTACCCACTAGGGTGTCCCTTGAATAAGTGTCTGCTCCATCTAGTCCTGGAATCTCCAATGCTGGCTGCTCTGGTGAGGAAATGTATCCATTGAAAAACGTCTCTTCCGCTGAATCTAAATCAATATCAGTAGGGGGAAATTTTGAACAGTCCCTTCTCAGATGACCGGTTCTACGACAAAAAGAGCATCGAAACGGGATACCAAGGTAGTCCAGTCGCTGTGAGAAAAGTTGATCACGCCAGTCTATCTCCAAGACTTCCGGAAGTCCAGCCTAAATATCTATTTCCACATAGATCTTCGCCATTCTTCTGTCTGAAGCTTCCAGCGAGGTAGAGTCTACCCTTAGGAACCGTCCTAATGAAGCTCCAATGTGTTCAAAAGTACGTTGGTTCCAAAGTTGCAGAGGGAGACCTGGGAGGAGAACCCAGATGTGTTTGTGACTAAAGAACTCTGAAGTTGGGTTAAAGCCTAGTCTCCAGCGTTTTAACATGAGACTTCCCCCATCAAAAGGCCAAAAGCGTCCCAGGATCAGAGCTGTGTCTTCTGGAGAATTGAAAATAAAACCTCGCCACCCATTTTGTAGAAGATTTTGTGTTGGCATGTAGCCAAGGAGCGGTTTCCAGTTGATAGCGATCCAGTCCTCCATCTTCTGGATACATTTTTCTTTGTAGGTTAAGCGTCCTACCAGAGCGCACAAGGCTAGATTGCAAGCTTTTGATAAGCCTATATCCATTCCAAGAACCAGTTTTGGGTGTTTTCGTTTCGGTTTCCAGACCTTTTGTGTTCTCTTTCGGAAACCTGAAGCTTTGTGAAAAGGGGAAGGTTCCGAGAATCTGCTGCCTGGTACAGAAGTTCTCCCCCCGAATCCAGTTCCAAACAGTGTTAAATCTTCATGAATGCTCTTTTGTTTATCCGATGAGCTAGCGCTGACTCTTCCTAAAAGGGCAGGTGCAGTAGTACCAATCTCAGGATCAGCAGACAGATGAGTCAGACTGGCAGAACAGAGAGGGGTTTTTGGTATGGTGTTCAAAGGAGTAAACGTGTCAGATCGGTTTTTGAAACGGGAATGATTTGAGCAAAGGTTATCAATCGAAGCCAAGAAGTCCGGGTGGTCCCATGGATCTCCCTGACTCCCTGCAGTAGGATGAGTGCCTTTAGGCTCCATTGTCTTCTTATAGAGAATCCAAAACATGGTGTAAGGCTTCTGGAAAAAGACAAAAAGTCAGTCAGGATTGGGGGTCCCATCCATGAGCGGCATAGCAAGTGGAGAAACAGAAAGGAGGTAAAAAGGGAGAAGATCAACCGAGGGAACCCGCTATGGAAGTCAAAGAGCCCAGGAAGTAAACAGAGAAAACATAAGCCTCGGAAACAACAGACTTATGCTTTTAAAACAAAAGCTCAAAAGTCAGATACAGGGTATAGTTGTCGGAGGAGAAAGAAAAAACTGCTGAGACCAATATAAGACCTCCCCCTGAAAAAGTCCAAAAGGTTTAAACATGGTGAAGTGCGAGCTGGGAAAGTCCAAAAGGTTTGACAGAAACGGGGGTCCCATCCATGAACGGTAGAGCAAGTGGGAAGCAGAAGGGAATTGAGGGAAACAACAAAAGAAGATTTGGTAGTAGTCAGAGGAGACAGGCTCCTTGGAAACCGCAGTTCAAAGCTTTAAACAACTGTTTTAAAGGCAGAATCAAGGAAAAAGATTCCAGATGATCCAAGGGAAACAACACAGAAGGTTTCAGATATTAGTCAGAGAAGACCCGCGTCTTGAAAACAACCCTTCAAGCTTTAAACAACTGCACAAAAGGCAGAGTCAAGAAAAAGATGCCAGATGACAGATGTTTTACTACTGAAACCAGTGTAATACCTTCCTCTAAAGTCCTCGAGTCTCTGAAAAAGCGAAAGCCCTTTCAACGCTCCTACAGGTCGCTCCTACAGGTCAGGCCATAGTCTCTGATCGATTGGAGGCGCCAAAAATTACCACACCAGATTCAAAATCGCCAATCGCCCGCCATCGCCTTCGCCCCCTCTAAATAAATTCATGAAACAAATAAATTTGCTATAAAAATGAACGTACTAAATATATAGTTTTACTTTACTTTACAAACAATCTTATCAAATATTTTTCAAAATTTAATTGGTTTTATAAATATACACCAATAACTTATAAACGCTGAAAAACTTCGGATATTAAAGCAGACCTTCAATTACACAAATAAAAATAATCAATGAAATAGAGTGTGACTTTGGATCAATGAAATAGAGTTTTGATTTGTGCAATTTGTTTTTACATGTCATTTGGATGTGAGACACATTCCTTTCTATCTCAAGACACCTTTTCCACTAACTCACTTTAGTTAACAACTTTAGTTTTCACATAGTTTGAAAAGATTTATGTACAACGGGTGGTGCTAGGATGGACCCGTTAAAGAGAACCACTCTTCAAGGAATTATAGCGATCATATGTGAAATACTATTTTGAAGCCACAAGATTCTAATGGTGTGTGCCATGAAAATTTTTAATGGATAATTTGTTAAGGTGTTTATGTTGTTTAAAAGGATGGTATTTGATTTTTTGAACTTTTTAACTAGAATCATAGATTTTGGTGAAATCATCACTTTCTCTTCTTTAAAATGTATTTTGAATATATAAATTGATTTAATATTAAAAATTAAAATTAAAATATTAGAATTATACTAAATTATTCAAATTTGGAGTTTCAACAATTTCTAAATAAATTTCAATAGTAGACTAATCATTAGTTTATCATTAGAGTTTTGTAATTTCAAATTTTTTTTGGTGACATAAACTAATCATTCGTTTATCATTAGAGTTTTGTGATTTCAAAGGTTTTTTTTGTGCCATAAGCCTTCTTTGTTGTAGACTCAGGGCTTCAAAGGAGATACTCTCTAGTGAATGAGTATCCAAATACAGAGAAAAATGAATGCGGAAGCAAAATACTCTCTGGTGAATGAGTATTTGTTCACAGTTTCGCAATACTTATTCAAATATAGAGAAAAATGAGCTGGGAATCCTCTCTACTGAATTAGTTTTCAAATCGATGTCGTCTTTCGATTCCACGTTTTTTCTTTTTGACGATCGGAGTATTCCCATCCATCCCATTTTCATCATATGAACTTGGATTCGTTTACCTCTGTGAAGGCATGAATCATATCAACCACTTGTTTTTTTTTCAGCCTTGACAATGCCATAATATATAAAGAATGTCAGTGGATTTGGAGGCATTTCCGAGAAATTTTGTACCGACAATGTCAAAATCTTATACAGAGAATGTAATTGGATTTGGAGGCATCTTCCAGAAATTTTGTACCAACAATGTCAAAATCTTAGATGCCATCAAGATGGCCGTTCTATGCCCTGCAGAGACGTCCCCTTAAGTTTAGGAGGCAAACATTATGTCTGTCAGTGCATTTAATGTTGTTAATTATAAGTGTATTTAATGATATTAAATATTTAATGTTGTTAATAATGAGATGCAGACTGTTAGAATGCTAAATTACTGTATTTAATGTTAATATTGATGGTTCTTTGACTTGACTTGCAAGATAGAGTGTCATTAGGTTTGGAGGCATCTCCGAGAAATTTTGTCCAGACAATGTCAAAATCAAAATCTTATATGCAGAATGTAATTGGATTCGAAGGTATCTTCGAAAGTTTTTGTACCAACAATGTCAAAATCTTAGACGACATCAAGATGGCGATTCTGTGCGCTGCAAAGACGTACCTTGCCATAAGAAAATAGAGTTCATCACCTTCATTTTTGAAGCATCAAACATTATCCATTAGGCGTCATAGTAAAATGAGTTTGATATTCCAAGCATTTCCAGACACGAAGTAAAATGACGATAGAAACAAATTCAAGGAATTGCCACATAATATCAGAGGAGGAAACAAGTGCAGCGAAGCATATTATAAGTGGGAGGCTTATAGGTAGGTGGTCAATATCCAACTTACTATTTAGTATTGAATATTGTGATAGGTGGATTATAGGTCATCCGATCTAAATATTATGTAAGATCTGAAGAATATTTAAGATAGGCCATCGCCTACCATCCACCAACTAAATTTGAAAAACATTTCAAATCTAAAAAAAACATTCAATACTGATTAACAAACTAAATATTGCTGGCTATATATATCTACCTACACAATACAAGGATAAACGACGTTTGATGTTACTCCCGACTGCCAAATAGTTCATTGCAAGACACACATGTTAGACAACATTTAACATTGAACTGTCCCCAAAGGCATGGAGGAAAGATGTTCCGGAGTGACTGCCGGAGGTTTTGCCGGGAGTTTTATTTGCTGTAGTACCTCGGGCATCATCTGGGTGAGTGGGCTAATTAGGGAGTAATCTTTCTTTATAAGTTATTTTTCTGGCAGGGTTTCTTGCAGCTTGTTTTTAAATTTCTGGTCAATTCAGAATTCTGATCGATTTTCTGAGTATTTGGTTTGGTTTAAAATGGGGCAAAACTCATGGAAGTGAGTTTTTGAAATGCATGGAATTTTGATCCATGCAAAACTCAAACTACCCTTGAAAATTTGGAATGCATAGAATTTTGATTCATACAAAACTCAGACTACCCTTGAAAATTTGACCAGATTCAAAACAATTTTTTACATGAAAAAACAAAATTTCCAAAAAAAAATTGATCCCTAATTAGCTACTGCATGTTGGATATATTTTTATGTAAAAGTTTTGAAGTCAATCATTATGTGTCTGACGGTAGTGCATTTCATGATGTTAATAAAGAGATATAGGTAATTGAATGCAAAATTACTGTATTTAATGTTGTTATTAATGGTTGTGAAGTAACTTCAAATCAAACCGTATATACATTCCAGCAACATCAAATGCACTGCTGCAAGGACCATAATGTGTAAGTCCTAAACTTGTTTCACATGTCAAACCTATATCCAAACATACACCAACCTTATTTCCCTGAAATTGCTTTAGGGTTCATTTTACTCTGTGCTAGGTGTCGATTACTGTTCCTGAGAACCGCCCGTTGAGATGTACTTCCTGGTTGCCGGGTACCTTAGAAATGAAGTGATGGGAGACTTTCATTTCATATGGCAGGGGAAGTCCTTGCAGCGTAAAGCATCGCATGATATTCGCATCTTGATGGCACCGAAGATCGAGATGGGAAAGTTGTGCGGGGATCCCATTTTCGTTCCAGGAAACGGATTTGACAGGCCTGAAAGTGTCCTGCCCCATGAAGGAGAGCTTGTACTTATATAAATGGGTCTCCAAATGTACTTAAACAAATTGATAGAGGAAATCATTTTTCCACAAAGATGATAATGGACCCAAAAGACTCATACAAATTGATAAAGCATATAATTTTTCCACAATGATGGATGGACGCAAAAGATTATAGATTTGATTAAAGTTTCATCCAAATCTAAGTGGAAGGAATTAAGTAATTTTCAATAAAATTGTCTCTTTGGATTATTTCATAAGATTCATCATGTTGCAGGGAAGTAGATGTGTGGAATAGGCTTCCTATACTAATCTATGAGAGAAGAATGTGGAGAAAATTAAAAACAAAATAGCTGCAAACACATGAAATAAATAAGAAAACATTAACAACATGATATCATGGGAAAACCCTTCTAAGAGAAAAAACTTCAGACTATAAAACACACTCAATGTATTATTTAGCAACTAAAATGTTACAATTACACTACTTTTCCTCCATCCCTAGCACCAAATAAACATTTATGTTTTTCCATTTCTACTTACTGAAACCACTAGTTAGTTATTCCCTGCCACTACTTAGCCATTATTAGTTGTCACTACTTTGTGCTTATTCTCTACTATAACTTTCCATTTATTCTCTGTTGCACTACATCACTACAAGGTGTATGACACACATGTCCCAACATTCTCCCACTTGTCATATACCTTGCAAAGGTACAAGGGAGAATGCATCAAACTACAAACTAATTGTTGGGGCCTATAAGGCCTATAGACTCACAACTCCACTTGAATTTACCCGTGCTCGTCAGTTTTGTCAATGCATCTACAACATTTTGCAAGGTGTCAACTTTTTCTAGTATCACCTTTCCATCCTCTACCATGTCCCTAATGAAATGATGTTAGATATCCATATGCTTTGTCTTTGCATGAAAATTTGGGTTCTTAGTAAGACAAGTGGCATTGTTACTATAACATGAACTATAATAGCTCTTTGAAATAACCTTACCTATAAACACAGTTTCATAAGCCAGATGGTCTCCTTATAGGAATGAGTAGCTTCCATATACTCTACCTCTGCCATCGACAAAGTGGCCACAACTTGTTTCTTACTCATCCAACTTACTGCTCCACTAAACAATCGAAACATCTGTACACTCATATTTCTCATTTTATTTACATCCTCTACCCAATCAAATTCCCATAATCCTGTATATCCACTGAGTGTGAGTCCCCTAAAACATCAATATGATAGAAAATGGAATATTTAAAAGTACCTCACAAATATCTAAAGACCATCTTCACTACAACCCAATGTTCATGTCTGGGATAAGTCATGAATTGACTCAAGACTTCCACTGCTTTGGCAATGTTTGGTCTAGTACAAACCATAACACACATCAATCTACCAACTTTGAACATTAGCATAAATAACATAATCCATATCCTCCATCTCTACAGATGTTGTAGTGCATTGTTCAACTAAAATCTTAGTTCCCATTGAAATTAGAACACTTAATGGTTTGCAATCTGCCATGTGAAAACACTATAGCGTAGAGTTTACGTACCTACTCTAGCTTAACCACATATTTTTATTTGCACTATCTCTCCTAATCTCCATAAGTCCTTCATATCAAACTGTACTAAAAGTCGAGACTTCAAATCACAAATCACATCCTTACTATTACCAAAGAATAATGTATCATCCACATAGTGTGATAACCACCATCTTGTTTGTAATACATATAGTGATCTAATTTGGATCGCATAAATCATAATCCAAACACAAAAGAATTAAACTTTTGGTACCACATTCTGGGATATTTTTTGAGACCATATAAAACTTTTTGAACTTGCAAACCAATAACTCTTTACCTTTTTCAACATATTGCTCTCACTGTGTCATATAGATCTTCTCTTTCCCCATGTAAGAATGTAGTTTTCACATCCACTTATTCTATCTCCGAATCAAAATCTATTTCTACAGATAAGAGGAACCTAATAGATGTTAGCTTAGCAACTGGTGAAAATATCTCACCAAAGTCTATCCCTTCACCCTGGGAATATCCTTTTGCAACCAATCTTTGCTTGTTCTTTTCAACATTCCCATCTAAATTGATCTTCTTTTTTAACACCAATTTACATCCAATGGATTTTCATCCATCAAGTAATGGGACCAAATCCCATGGATCATTATTCTTAAGTGAGATCATTTCATCATCCATGGCTAGTCTCTAAGAATCCTTATATTCGAACTCCATTGGCTCTTCCATAGTTCTAGACTCATCGATGTTAGCAAATAAATAAAATACACATTTGAAATTCGAAGGACTATAATTATACTTGTTTAGTTTTCTTCTTTGTCAAGTGGACCACCTTAAAGTTTGAGGTGGAGTATCTTCCTCCTCTTCCGAACTCTCTGAACCCTCCTTCTCATGAGGTCCATCATGAAATTCTTGTTCATTTTTTGGTTCATCTTTCTTAGTCTTGGGTGGTAGATGAACCACTAAGTTCTTCTCATGCTCTTCTAGCTACAACACTATGGGAGAAGACTTAACTTCATTGAAAATAACATTTTTTTCTATACAAAAGTTTTCTAGCCATATGATCCCAAATCTTGTACCCTTTCACACCAACACCATAGCTAATGAAGATACATTTGAAATCCTTGTTATCCAACTTCGACTGCTTCTCCTTATGCACATGAGTATATGCCTCACAACCATAAACACAAAGATGTTGAAGTGAGGGATCCTTTCCCATCCATAGTTCCATAGAGGTCTTATCCACAAGAGTTGATGTGGTAGACCAATTAATCAAGTAATATGCAATAGCAACCGCTTCTACCCAGAACTTACTCTCTAAGTTGGTTCCACTAAGAATGCTCCTAGCTCTCTCCATCAATGTTTTATTCACGTGTCTACAAATCAATTCAATTGAGGCATATATGGTGTTGTCTTATGTATTTCAAATCCATTTTGCTTAGAAAAATGATCAAACTCTCCATTCATCGCCATTATTAGTCCTTAACACCTTAATCTTCCTACTAGTCTAATTTTCCAAGAGAAATTTAAGATCCTTAAATCAACTAAAAACCTTACATTTAGTTCTAAGAAAATATACCCACATCCTTCTAGAATAATCATAAATGAATGAAATACAAATCCTTAGAAATTGAAGGAACTTTAATTGTACCAAACACATCAGAATGAATTAAGTCCAACAACTCAGAAGATTTGTGAGAACTAGAATAAAATTGATCACGGTTCTATTTTCAATATACACAGTGCTCACAAAAATCAAATTTCAGAGCACAATCATTAAATCCATTAATAATATTTTTGCTTTTCAAGGCCTATAAGCCCTTCTCATCTATATGGCCCAATAGTTGGTGCCATAGTATTGTCTTCTTTATAGGAAACTTTCTTTTTGAAGCAAGAACTTGTTTAGGAGGACTTGATTTTGAGGGTGTAGATCCTATAGATATATCTATTGTGGAAATCGAAGAACTATTACACTCAATAGTGCATGCAAAAACATAGAACAAAGTGCCCATACGAGCACCCTTAGCGAGTACCATAGTTCCTTGGAGCATCTTACACCCTTTGTTATAAAAAACAACCTGCACACYWGCATCATTAAGYGTGCTTACTGATATTAGGCTTCATGCTAGGCYCATAATGCACACAACTCCATTAAGCCCCTTTACTCTAGCATCAGGGAATCTAATCAAGATTCTACCATGAAGAACTATTTTGAGAGGAGAGTCATCACCAAGGTATACCATCCCACCATCATATTTCTCATACACTAAAAAATAGCATTGATGGGAATTCAGATGGAAGGAAGCTATAGATTCTATCAGCCATGCACTCTAGCTTGCAAGTGTTCCAAAGCTACAATAAAGGCATCTCCACCATCCTTTTGAGAATATTTTTCAGACTCATCACCATAATTATTCCTTTCCTTCTTATTATTCTTCTTTTATTCCTTGCAATCCCTTCTAAAATTCCCTACCTTGACAAAGTTCCAAAATTTTTCCTTGGAATTTCTAGGAGACTTATGTCTCCCATGGGATTTGGATCTACCCTTTTCTCTCTTCTTTCCTTTCTCTTTCGATCTTCCATGAACAACGAAGGCTTCATTAGTGGATTTAAAATATTTCCTCCTCACCTCCTAATGCAGAACCCCCTTCAATCCTCGGGGTTGCTCGACCTCCCGGTCAAGGATCTTCAATACATTGAGTCGAAACAGCTCTTTGGGCCTCTACTAGACCCTGGAGTTAATTCACATAGGCCCTCTTCGGTTACCCACGCAGGTTCAAATCACCCGCACACCCTTTTTAAGGTGCTTCTAGTAACTCTAAATGATGAGCGCTAGCTCCTTTGCTAGTCCCCTCTTCCTTATGACCACGGGCTATAACCTTCGACTCGCCCCCTTCGTGACTTCGGGCTTCGGCGGTTTTGAGTGCAACTGACTCTTGTTTCCCCGAACTCCAAACATGTGAAATCACCCAGACAAGATCTATGACTTACGCTTATTTGACAACCAACAACTACAATTCACTTTGAGACTCCGACTTCGGGAGTTTCGAGTGTTCCAAACACCCTTTTCCCCGGAGTGATTCATACCCGGAGCTATGGATCGAGCACCACGTGCTCACCTCGATCAACGGTCAAGATTCGTCCCTTGTTCCCACTTCTGATGACTTCCATTCAACGCTCCTCTGCTCCTCTTTCTCCTAGAGTGTCAATCCTCTGGAGTGTCAGATCATCCGCCATGCACCCTTTCTCAACATGCGGCTCAAATAAACTCTGACGCTTCGACCTTCGGGAGTTATCGTGTCTTCACACTTCACTTATTCCGGAGTGACTATTCTATGGAGTGAATCTCCACTCTCCACGTGTCCCTCCATTTATCAATGACTCCTATTGACTCCAGCCTTCGGGACTTTCGACCTTCAGGAACTTACTCTTCAATTTCTCCAAAGTGTCCCATCACCAGAGTGATAGATTTGACGCCACGTGTTCCAACAACGAATGACTGGGATTAGCTTCTTACCTCTCAAACTTTGAACAACTTTTGGTCAATGGCTCCGCTTCCTCCTCAACTTTTCCTCCGGAGTGCACACTTCCAGATTCCATGATCTAACGATGCGTGTCCTTCTCAAATCGATGGCCACAATTGACTTCGACAATTCGACCTTTGGGAGTTTTGGCTTCACCACTCTCGCTTTCCTCCGAAGCACTCTTCTCCCAGAGCACACAGATCTCCGCCACATGTCCTTCCCGAATCCAACGGTCCATATCTCTTCGTCCTTCGCGACTTTGGAAGAAATCGCTATTTGCTCCATGCAAATCTCCCGGAGCTTTATCTCTCGGACTCTCTGATCTGCTGCCATGTGTTCTCCTCGATACTGCCAACCTTGATTTACTTCGTAGCTTCGAGACTTCAATGATCCCACTCCTTGAAAACTTCCAAACCTCTGAATACACGAAGTACGGAAGGACTTCGAAGACTATCCTTTGTGCAACTCTTTCCGATCTCACAGTTTGGAAAGATCATGATTCCTCCGAATGGATCTTGCTCGTTGATTGTGAAATTTTCAATGGGCTCCTCCCTACAGAAGAATTCTCGTCCGCTATCTCTTTTGAGCTTGTTCCTCCTCAAAACTTTTAAACTTCTTAGAATGTTTCTTCTTACACACTCCTTGCACCTCTCAAAACGACTTCTTCAACACTTACCCAAAAGTCGACCCTGAGCACACCTTGCAACAGGTTTTTCCCAACTTAAACCCTTTATGGGCAACTGTGTACTCCTTCCAACARTTCTTACATGACTCAATTGTTCCTCCTAAACAATATGGCGTTGAATGTGTTTCTTCCTACACACACCTTGCGTGGTCCTCTGCACACTTTGCAAACAAAGTTTCAYGTTATCTCTCTTGAGMTTTAAGTCAAAATAGACTMTGTCAACACACTCCTTGCGGACACTATGCACTCCTTGCATAAGCTCGTAGAAGAGAAACAATTGAAACTTATCTAATCCTCACAGATTCAGAMATTCAACCATGCAATGCATTCATAACATAAGAACAAGTAATAACAGAGAAATGAAATTAAACAAAAAGCCTACCATTCATTTAGATAGACACAGTAATAACAATACCAGACATTTTGGATCAACACTTCTTTGTTATATTCATTCAAATGATAGGTACATGGGATCATACAACTTCGATAAGCTTCAACAGCCTCAACAATAACAGCTTCAAATAACTTTCAGTAGCCTCATTTGGGAAAAAATACACAGATTTATACAAAAAAGGCTCATAGAGATTTTCCCTCCGACTACTTTAGACCTATCCTATCAAAGTAAAATATTTTAGCTACTAAGCCTTATTACAATAAATGATTGGTATAGACAGACAAGAGTGAATGCTTCAAATCTGTACTACTATTATCTACATTAAATAAAATACAATCTCCATCGATCTCATGCGATGGTTCAACCTCTTATCATTTAAGAACTTCTTTAATTACAATCTTTTCAAGATACTTTCGTGACATGCCATCTTTAAAATTAAAAATCACTTCAAAATGCAAACTAGGGCGTTGAGTTGTCCTCCACTTGCATGTTGATGACGATGTTCCTGCGTCATACTCCTCTGGACAAAAATTCATGGACTCTTGTCCATGATCTCCTGCACTGACTTTCCATTCTTATGAATATCTGCTTCATTTACCCAACTGGAATCTTCTATTGGGTGTCCTTTCCACTTTACCAAATACTCAAAATAAGTCTTCTTCCTGATCTTCTTACCAATCCTCTGATCTATGATCTCCTCCATCTGCGGCTTTTCTGCTATAAGCATCTGCTTCTCCCACTGGATATATTTTTTGATCTTCTAATCCTTTTGTGTCATCCTCCATGTAAGGGTACAGGTATGAAATGTTGAATATGGGTGATATGCCCACATCCTCTAGCAGCTCTTTCTCATAAGAATTTGCATCAAATTTCCTTAGGATATTGCATGGTCCTATCTTTTTCAATTTTAATTTGTTATATGTTCTCCTTGGGAACCTTTCTTTCCTTAGATGTGCCAGAAATTGATCTCCCACTTCAAATTGAAGTTCTCCCCTATGCTGATCAAATATGCGTTTATATTCTCTGTTGTTGTTCTGCAACTACTCTTTTATCTGATTATGAAGCTTTTGCATTTCTGCAGTGAAATCTTCTGCTCCAACGCTTCTGAATTCATCTCGATCCAAATATCTCAACTCTGATACTCCTCTTGGATTCATTCCATATACTATCTGGAATGGATTCTTTCGTGTACTCTTGTTTGGTGAGTCGTTGTATGCAAACTCTATTTGTGATAGAATCTGATCCCACTGGCTATGAGGTTCAGTGACCAAACTCCTCAACAAATTTCCTAAACTATGATTTACCACCTCAGTCTATCCATCCATTTGAGGGTGATATGTTGAACTAAAGGACAATTTTGTCCCCAGTTCTTCCACAATTTCCTCCAGAAATGACCAACAAATTTAGTGTCCCTATCTAGGACAATACTATTGGGAAACCCATGAAGTCTCACAACTTCCTTGAAAAATAGATATGCAATCTACATTGCATCACTAGTTTCCCGACATGGGAAAAACTGTGCCATCTTTGAGAATCTATCAACTACAACAGATATGGAACCACTTCCCCTTTGTGTTATTGGAAATCCAAACACAAAATCTATGCTTATTGTATCCCAAGGCCTATTTGGAATAAGAAATGGTTGATATAACCCAGTGTTTTTTCGCTTTCCTTTTGCACGCTGGAAAATCTTACATCTGTTTACAAATTTCTTCACTTCTTCCCTCATACCTGGCCAATGGTATGAGTTGTTCAACTGTGCAAATGTCTTGTTATGGCCAAAATGTCCTGCTAGACCTCCACTATGTTTTTCCTTCAACATATTATCTCTCATCGAGCACTTTGGTATGCACAACTGGCTACCTTTAAACAACAATCCATCTTGAATCAGATACTCTGTCCACTGACTTCTGTCTCTGAGCATAGGATTTTCACATGCTTCATACCCCTCGTTAAAATTTGGATCATCACAATACATCTCCTTAAGGTGTTCGAACCCTAAGGTTTTCACTCGAAATTCCTGCAGAATCAGACATCTCCTACTCAATGCATCAACAACTTTGTTAGCATCATGAACCTTTCATGGAAACCATTTTCCGTCTTCGATTTCCCATCGTCAATCATGTCAGAGACCCAGCTCCTCGTTACCCATCACATCCAGTTGATCCTCCCTCCGACAATCGCGCGATCTTTCGACCAATATTTCCATCCAGCAACGATGTCCTCCCTAGAGGCAGCTGGCGGCTCACTCATTCAAGGCCATCAATTTGATTACCAAATTCATCCCCCCCCCGTGTGCCCATTCCTCTATTCCTAATCCGTGCCCGCCTCATCCATTCCTCTGCCCCTGAACCATAGAAATTTGAGCAACTACAGGCGAAAACATTCTTCACCATCTGAAGGTTTCCAGGTAACTCGTTTTGTAGAAGTCTACGTCTAGTAAATTTGGTTTTGGTAAATCTATTTGCAAATTTATAGCTTGTTGCTTCCAAATACTTCAACCTCAATGTCGAAATCCTTCCAATTATGAGCTTTGGTAGGCTGTTATTACCACTAGCACCCTGTCATGCCACAAACCTCTCATTCCTCATCCGGTTAGAAGAAGTTCCATTTCCTGTGATAGCTTCCTTGTTCCAATCAACTGATGGTTGTCTTAATCTTTGTCTTGAATATTCAATTACTGGATCTCTATTCGAAAGTTCATCAATTGCTCAAACACCTACCCGGTCTACGGGATTATGTTTGTCAATGACAACACATCTTTATCTATAAGATCATTCTTTCATGATCTCCCTCATCAACCTGAACGCAACCCTGTAGTTCAGATCTACAAACTTGACTCAATGCTTTGTTTTCAATACTGAGGGATTTACTCTACTCCTTCAATTCTGAATGTACATCCATCGACCTGGGTGCATTCCTACGTATTCCATACTATACCCATGATCTCATAAAAGTGCAGTGATTTCTCTATGGAGTTATCTCTCATATATCACGATTTTCCCAAGTGAATATCCCTTGTAAGTGATTGCACATTCCTCTCTCCTTGATTCGATTATTATGATTAATCTATTGCTTTCGTGAATGTATATTCAATCCTACCGGTATCACAATCTCCTTGTAAATCAATTTTGATAATGATTCTCTAATCAATCCCTTTTACCAATTGCATGCCTTCCCAGATTAAAATAAGGTTATCTAGGGTATTATGTTAGCCTTAGATGAATCTAAGTTTTCTCCCTGTAACGATGGTGGGGAGAATTCTCTCGACTTTGAGAGCTATTCTATGACTAGCTAATGAAAAATTCAGCAGAGTACTTGATCTCTCATTTGTGGCCAATTCAGGTTTTCCAGATTGAGTTTCCATTTCTCTGTAATCTTTGCTAACGATTGATTTATTATGACTTCTTGCTAAACTTTAAGCAAATCAGGGCCAGGGAAATCCTACATGGCTTGTAAAATGTACAAGGGATTTCATCTATCTCAGGATCTTATTCAATAACTAAAATTCTAATTTCTAAGGGTATTTTAGTGAGTTCATTTATAGTTAAGAAACTATCACATTAATTAGCTTGCGAGGAACCTAGAAAACCTTTTAAAAGGCACCACGATCTCTCTTTATGTATAAGCTAAACATTAATTTTCATCACTTTCCACCCTTAGTCAAAATTATAAATCTTGGTTTGATTTAACATCTCTGGCAAACAATCTTAGATACCCATTTCCATATGGCCTTTTCTTTGAAGCACCTGCAAGAATGTGTATCATAGATTCATGGCTATCAAAGGTGAGGCGCTTATAGATCTAGGTCAAATTAAGCAGTCTTAGCCTATAATATAATAATGTTCATGATATAATAGACACAAAGTAAAGAAWTTTTTTCTGGTTCTATTGAGGCATGTTATAGCTTACAAAATCTTTATTCCCATAGGGTTACGTGGGCTTGGCATCAGAAACCACATTGATCTTSTCTAAAAAATCCTCTCCCTGCCTCAACATAGCATGGTCTAAACAAGGTGAATCTAAGGAATGCCTTCCTTTCCAAGTACATTCCTTTCCATCTTAATTGGGAAGGTCGATGTTGAACCTAACAAGGAGGGTTCTGAATAGGGAATTGAAATCTCTGTATAAAATTAAAATTACTCCACAACTAATCATTTTCTGAATATGAACTTGAAATTTCTATATACGTCACGGCTAATCATTTAGGTTTGGTGCATGTATTATATGATTCAGGCATGGCTAGTTCTCATAAATGCTTGGGTTCTGTGGTGGCTTAAGCGAGAGCCACGAACTGTGAGTTCGTCAACCTTAGGTATAGTTTCATGTACGCATGTGGAACTTCCTATCGTTCTAAGTCCCTTAGAGGACTGAGTGGGTTAAGCTCAAGAGAGGTAGTGCAGATATGCATAGGTTCTCTGCGAGGCTAGCACAGAACAAGAACCACTCAAGTCCTAGACTTGATGAAGGAGCGCAAAAGATGTGCAGAAGACCCTTTTAAGTGATTCAGTCCAGGAGAAAGAGCACAACACTTTTAAGTCCTTCATAACTGACGAATCTCAGGAAGGATAGTGAGTTTTAAGTATCTAAAAGGAACATCCTTTCATTTGGAGATGAACAGATGAAATCTGATCAGGAGGTTCCAAGGTCTGTCACGACTGTTAGATTTGAAGAAGGAGCACAGGCATTAATGCCTCGACTCCTTTAGTCTTCGCAAGTTCGACAAATTGAGTGAATCTGTCGCAATGGAGGTAAAACCTATGACGTCTGAAGTCGCAAAAGGATCTGGACCATGGGTCTCTGGATCCTTTGGGGTCCTTATTGATCGTCCGATCTACGAGATCGAAGATTCGTGCTTCGGGAGAATTGTGAGTTGGAGTGGCGAAAACCTCCGACATTCGGCATTGCGAAATGACCTGGACTGTAGATCTAAGAATCTATTGGGACCATCCTTGACCGTCAGATTGGCAATATCAAGGATTCACATGTCGGGAGATTCACATGTTGGCATGACTAAAACTTCTAAAACCTAAAGTTGCAATGTGATCTGGACCGTTGGATCAAGGAAGGTCATAGACCGTCGATCTGACACAAGCAGATTACCGCAAGAGTATGTGGAAACTCGAAATCCCCTAAGAACCAAGCTCAGAAGAGATAAGTGCAAAGTGTGCCAGGAGGGCCACCAGAAGTCTTCTAAGGAAGCAGAGGACCAAGTTCCCTTAGAACTGAATAAATATTCAAAAGCTCAGAAGGGATAGTGTTTCTAGAATGCAGGGGAGACCCAAGGTCACAGGGCTCGCAGAGGAAGCAAAGGTCGAGGCCTTTGAAGCATCGAAATATTCCAAGTCTGGGAAGAAAGGTGCCAAAGCTCAGGAGGAGGAGCACAATAGTCATTAGATAAGCTGCAGAGGGAAGATATGGACCGTTGAACTTCACGTCCAGGCACACAGGAGTGCGCGCGGAGAAACATATCTGAGCCATTGGATCTAGAGTGTGAACCAACAATCGTTGGATCCGGAAGAAGGTGCACGAGACAAGTTACGAAATCATCGGGACCATTCGTTGTCAAGGAGGGCACATGGCGAAGGGTCATCGTTTCGCTGACTCACGGAGTGAATAAGTCAAAGAGCAGAGTCGAGAGAGTTCACGAAGTGATAACTCACGAAATTGATCCTATTTGTTGGTGCTGGGAAGGACACATAGCTAAAGATCAACATTTCGCTGATTCACACGTTGGATATTTCGAAGGTAAGAGTCGTGGAAACTCGCGAAATCCGAACTCACTAAATTGACCCTAGTCGTTGGTGATAGGAAGAACACGTGGTGAAAGATCAACATTTTGCTGATTCACACGTTGGGGATTTCAAAGGCAAGAGTCGTAGAAAATTGCGAAGTTCGAACTAGCAAAATTGAACACAACCGTTGGATTACGGGAGGATCGTAGACCATTGATTTGACGAGAGAGGATTTCGGGAATTCAGGTATCGGGAGGAACGGAGAAAGATGTCTCGAAAAATCCCGAAACGCAAAGTCCTTATTCGAGCGAAAAGGCGTGGGCCGTCAGACCTATGAGGTAGTCAGTGCCGAATTTCATCCTAGTCATTGGCGATAGGAAACACGGGGCACAAGATCCTTCGCTTCGGGGTTTAGTGTACCGGGAAAATGGATTGTGTGAGTAAGAACCCCCGAATGCCAAAGTTCTGAAGTGCCAAACTAGCCGCTTGTAGTCTTAGTATTTGGTCATCGCATATGGTCCTATGCGAAGGTCGCCGAAGGAAAATGGGGTAGGCCCTGACCTCTCAATTAGAGACCATTAAAATAAAGGATTCATCCTTGTAAGGAGAACGGAAATTTTATTTATTTCTCGCCCCATCGTGGGTGTGTTACAAATTGGTATCAGAGCATGGTTACAACACATGGCTTGCTTGGGCTCATGTATGAGTCGTGTAAGGAGATATTGTTATCTGCATTTAATCCTTGAGGAGAAGGACTACAGATTGAACCTGTGATTTTGGGAATTCTTGTTGAATTTCAGTAGCAGAATTTATTTAACCCTTTGTCAAAGTGATAAATACTCTTATCGGAGTAGGGATATGCTAATTAAAGTTTATAATAAGACTTGAATGCGGATAGTTGAAGGTGGCAAGGGTTTGTCAAGGACAGCTGAAGCCCAAAGGATGGATGACCTGGTGTTCATAACACTGCTTCTAAGCATGGGAATTTGGAACTCCAGGCACTGATGATGGTGGATTGTATGATGGTTAATACCTTTGTGGTCTTAAATGAAATATGATAGGATCAGGTAGGATCCTTGGCAGTTATAGTTACTGCTTTATATTAAAATCAGAGTATATAACTCCTCATGACCATAGAAAAGTGAGATGGGTAAGATCCTATGGATGCTAAGGCAAGGAGGTTTTCTTGCTAAGACGTTATCGCATAAAGAGGAAAGTGACCCTGGTTGGTTATAGCCATGAGAGAAGGAAACACCAACACGAGGTATGACTGTGAGATTAGTCCTGTAAGTGACTGAAGTCTCAAACTAAAGGACACTAATGATGAAATTAAACTATCAAGTGATTGCATTAGGTAAAAAGGTGCAATAGATGCACCTACATATACATGAATGTGTATACATGATCATAAGGATGCTTAGAATATCCTTTCAAAAAGGATATAGAAGCCGGATATGTCCATGTGTGTGAATGACATGGAAGGGGTGCAAGGAATGAGCTTGCATGATAAATGTTTGGTTAGGTTTGTGTGTGTTATGCTTGAGTGCATGGATTTAATGCATTGTGAAGCTTCTTGATATAAAGCCTGATTTAATACCAGTTAGGTATGAATGAATGATAGTTCATGTACAAGTGATGCACATGTATGATGTAAGAATATATGTATACTAAAGGCACGAGGTTACTTCATAAATGAGGGAAATATAAAGCAAGAATCGCTCTTGTCCAGATCAAACAAGTACTATGGATGCATGGCTGACCCCATTCCGAAGAGTCACCAAATTTTTGTTCCAAGTAATAGCTTGAGGGGAGTGTATTCCCTTTTTCTCAGGGAATACTAATATGATTAGATAGAAGGGTAAATGAGAAAAGATTCTATGTTGTCATAATAAGAGGCAAATGATTATGCCTTTGGGAATCACATGAGAAGGATTGTGAAGAATCCCGAGTTGAGTGATCTTAAAAGTAAAAATGTATGTGGGTTGTGAAATATACCTATGACAACTACATGTAGGCTTAGGATTATGAATATGGTTAAATACATCATGGATGTAAGTTAACAAAACTAGAATACGTAATTAGGTACATGAAAAAGATGCATGTTTATATTCCTTAAGGAATGTTTGGTAAATAGATAAAAGCTAACTCAAGGTTGAGTCTAGCACAGATAGTGATGGATATGCAATAAATAAGTTGCATGCTGAAGGAGTTCCTTGTGGAGGAACTGTGTGAAGACTCTGTCAGGAAAACAAAGTCACAACCTTAATGACTAATGAGAAATAAGCAGTAAGCCACAAGAATAATATATATATATATATATATATATACCAGAATCCTGGATTACATTTTGAAAAACATCACGTAATTAGTATAAGACTAATAAATGAATATTGACCATCCCGATGACCGAATGGTAATGTGATGGATGCATAGGTTCATGATCCATTATGAAATAAAAGTATGCTATTAAAGTATGCTGCTGTATTCCAAAAAAGAGTTAGGGTGAGGCCTAACCAAGGATGCTCAGGAAAAGAGCAGAAAGATCACAATAAAAATTAGATTGCATAAGTAAAGGAGGAACACTTTCCTCACCCTAAGAACCCTAAATTTTTTAACAGAGTCGTAGGATTAAAAGAGCAGTTGTGAAAACCGGTATAGTTGGTAAAGGGCAAGTAAACTCCTCGAGTGTGATTAAATGAATAAATGAGTACATTTAACTGATTAGGCTTGGTTGAAGCCATGATTAAGAAAAGGCAGTGAGGCCTTAGAGATAACTCAACTGGGCTGAAAAGTCCCAGGCGATGTAGAAAGAGTTGGAAGAAGGGGAGAGTCCTCAATTCTTCCTTGTTGAGTATTATGTTTTCTCTTGAATGAGAAAATTGATTTACTAATAAAAGTAAATGTTTTGACACCATAGTGATAAGGATTGTATGGCTAAAGATACAATCGAAATATGTTATGTTGCACTTGTGGAAACATTTGAGGATAATGTGATGAAGTGCATGAAGATATGCTAGGACATTTTGAAGATGTTTTATGAATTCAATTGTTATGATACATGCATTTGGTTTAATATTACAACTAATGTAATTTTGACTATGATGATGCATGCTATGTATAGAAAGGATTTGGAGCTATTGAGAAAGACAGTTGCCAATGATGGGCAACCTCAAGAAAAGGGTGACCATGGGAAGGTTGCGGTGGAACGATTGTTGACATGACTGTGAAAACCCTGCTAAAGCACTGTTGATGAGGTAAATATCAGAAAGAGAGTGCTAGTAGCCAAGAACAAGTATAAAAATGTTCATGCTTATGTGGTTCAGGGTATGAAAGGATTTGGGTGAGAATCCCTTCCGAAATATTTTTATTGTCTCATGTTATAAACGAAATTTGAGAGGGCAGTTGTATGCCATGGATACCCAAGTAGGGTATGATTCGGGAAGAAGAACCCGAATGTTGGAGGTGTGAACCTCTGCAGTGAATACTAATTGTATGATGCAACAACATTTGAACCAAATGATCTCTGTTGACTCAAAAGGTCAAAAAACTTTACTAAGAGAATTTCTTGGGTGGCCATGAGTGTTGGCACCTTGGTTATTAATGAAGGAAGAATGATTAAAGGCATTCATGTGAAACTATTGAGTTTCATGTGTACTGATTTGGGAACGTGATTGACCTGTAGAAGGAAGAATGGTCCTAATGTAAGAGTAAATGAAAATGAATAAGCCATATGAAGAAAAGGTTGGTTAAATCCCAACACCCCATGGCCAAGAACGGATCATAAAGTGTGACGAACTTGGAGACAATGAAAGCATGCATTGGGTATGAATGTGGCCATGAATATTGGCACATTTGTTAAAATCCCTTGAAATGTTGAATTACGTTTTGAAAGGTCTGGTATGATTTAAATGAGGCATAGGAAAGGATTCAAATCCCCTTTTTATGTTTATGTAGATGTGATGAACAATTAGTATGCATGGTTTTGAATATATATATATATATATATACATGGAGGCATGAGAGATTAACAGTTTGTTTGGCTGTGTGAAGAATGAACTGCGGGAGGAAAAGGGTCTTGGATATGGCAGTGTTGTAATCCCATAAGGAAGACCAATTGTCTGATGAGACAAACTGCAAGGAATGGTATTTCCTTTTGAAAACATGAATTTGATTGTTTGTCTGCACAATTCTGAAATTTTTGTGATGACGTTGTAAAGGTGCAATAAAAATATAATGTGCATGAGAACTAACAATTTGTTTAGCTGAGGAATGAATTGCAGGAAGAAAGATTCTTGGATATGGAAATTTTGTAAGCCATAAGGAAGACCGATTTCCAGCCGAGCTAAAATGTTATGGGGAAGAAAGTCCCATGCTTGTGAATCTGGTTCCTGTGTGGAATAAATATGAAAACAAAATGTGGAATTTGGAAATCTGTGGGTGACCGATCTACAAGAAAATTTTGAACTTAAAATTTATAATGATGTCTCATGAATTTTTGTATACCTTTGATACAGGTGAGAAAGAGAGTAACCTTCGTCCCTAACTTTTGTTGAGCCGAAAGAAAAGATCTGTCCAGAAAGGATAGATGATGAAAAATGGCTACTGCTGAGCCATGAGAACCCCATGATAAACCATGATCACCTGAAATACATTGTGTTGAGGTAACACAAGCCAGAGGGACGCCTCGGTGGAGAAAGTCTGAGGGACGCCTCGACTGTAAGACACAATAGAGTCTCTGGAATTCTTCCTGTGCAAGAAAACCTTGACAGGGCAAGATGGATCACCCGAGGGACTGTATAACAGTGAAGGGGATGCCTGAGCCTCGGCCTGGAGGGTGAGTGACCGAAAGGTAGAGGAGACCTTAATAGTTCTTGTAAACTATTGGGATCATGCACATAGTGGGTAGTTCTTCTTGTGCGAGAAAACCTTGGCAAGGCAAGAGGGATCACCCGAGGGACTGTATAGTAGAGAAGGGGATGCCTGAGCTTAGGCCTCGAGGGTGAGTGACTGAAAGGAATATGAAACCATGATAGTTCTTGTAAACTATTGATTGGGATCATGCACCCAATGGGTATATCAAGGAAAAACAATGATCCGAATAAAAAAATAACCATGTGGATACAAATCCACAAACTGTGCAGATAATTATTGTGCTAAGATTATGAAAATTTTCCTAGAAATTTTTATGCAATGTTTTTGCATGCGACTATGATTAACATGCTTGTTGTCCAAGAATTATTGAAAGTCGGTGACCAAGATTAAGGGTCTGAAAAAGAACCTGACCGAGAAAGAAGGATCGAGATTTCTGAAACAACTGAATGAGAAAGGCATGACAGGTGTTTTTGAGAAAGAACATCGAGGACGATGTTCCTTTAAGGGGGAGGGAATTGTAACACCCTGTTTCCCCCAATTTGTAATTAATCATAAAATAGGAATTTCCATGCTCAGGCATGTGGACAATGTAAATGTATTATTTTTGAGTTGCCAATAAATGACTGTGGGGGTGAAACCTTGAAAGTACTGGCCATGATATCACTTGAGGAAGAATGTGAAAACTATATGATAGGGTTCATTATATCAAATAACCCCAAATTTCCCTTGATGTGGATGATAAACCTCCTTCGGATCCCAAGGAGAGAAATCAGTTAATGAAGAAAGAACCAGTGGTTGAATTATCAACCACCCCCATGAATGGGAGCATGGTCTAGCTGCAGAATGTCAACCCAAAGTATCGTAGGGTTTGGCAGACCAAGCATACTCAAGCTTCCTTCTGACATAAGAAAGGTAAGATACATACACACATGAACGAGAAGATAAGGGAGCAAGAGAGAAAACGAGGGCGCAAGCTCGTAAGGGAGATGCGTGGAGCTCTCCAGGGGGATACTGAATAGAAGGCCGTGATATTGATGCTGGGTGAGCATCTGATAAACTTCGTCGAGGCCATAACAGAGAGAAATCTCTGAAAGTTGCAGAGAACAGAACCCGAGTGGAAGCTGAATAGAGAAAGAATCCTTGAGAACTACGAGAGTTCCCTGGTGATATCATGGCTTCGCACGAGGGTGGCCAGAGTGCTAAGAGTGAATTCCTCTGAGCCTATGGTAGGGTGGAAGGATGAACACCCACAGTTAGTTAGTTGGTGGCAACCTGTAATAGATAAGTATTCTCCTACCCTGTGTAATTGAGTTGTAATTGTGTATTGAAATTGGATATACTGTGAATGTTTTCAGAAATGTGCATGATTGCTTAATGGATATATTGTATCCCTTCTATTTCTACTTGGTTGTGTAATTAGGAAAGTAAGAAATTATATGGTTCGGGCATGGCATATTCTCATAAATGTTTGCGTTGCATGGTGGCTTAAGCCAGAGCCACGAACTGTGAGTTCGTCAACCTTAGGTATAGTTTCATGTACGCATGTCGACGCTCCTATCATTTTGAGTCCCTTAAAAGACAGAGTGGGTTAATATCAAGAAAGGTAGTGCAGATACACACAGGCTCTCTACGAGGCTAGTAGATACCAAGAACCACTCAAGTCCTAGACTTGATGAAGGAGCACAAGAGATGTGCAGAAGACCCTTCTAAGTGATTAAGTCCAGGAGAAAGAGCGCAATGCTCTTAAGTCCTTCATAACTGACGAAGCTCAGGAAGGATAGCGAGTTTTAAGTATCAAAAAGGAACATCCTTTCATTTGGAGATGAACAAATGAAATCCGTTCGAGAGGTTCCAAGGTCTGTCATGACCGTTAGATTTGAAGAAGGAGCGCAGGAATTAATGCCTTGACTCCTTTAGTCTTCGCAAGTTCGGCGAATTGAGTGAATCCGTTGTAAGGGAGGTAAAACCTCCGACATCCGAAGTCGCGAAAGGGTATGGACCGTGGGTCTTTGGATCCTTTGGGGTCCTTCTTGAACATCCGATCTACAAGATCAGAGATTCATGCTTCGGGAGAATTGTGAGTTGGAGTGGCCAAAACCTCCGACGTCCGACATCACAAAATGACCTAGATAATAGATCTAAGAATCTATCGGGACCATCCTTGATCATCAGATTGGTGAGATCGGGGATTCACACGTTGGCGTGACTAAAACTTCTGAAACCCAAAGTTGCAATGTGATCTGGATCATTGGATCAAGGAAGGTCATAGATCATCGATCTGACACAAGCAGATTACCGCAAGAGTATGTGGAAACTTAAAATACCCTAAGAACCAAGCTCAAAATAGATAAGCGCAAAGTGTGCCAGGAGGGCCACCAGAAGTCTTATAAGCAAGCAGAGGACCGAGTTCCCTTAGAACTGAGTAAAGATTCAAAAGCTTAGGAGGGATAGTATTTCCAGAATGCAGGTGAGACCCAAGTTCACAGGGCTCGAAGAGGAAGCAAAAGTTGAGGCCTTTGAAGCATCGAAAGCTTCCAAGTTTGGGGAGAAAGGTGCCAAAGCTCAGGAGGAGGAGCACAAAAACCGTCAGATAAGCTGCAGAGGGAATATCTGGAACGTTGAACTTCACATCCAGACACACAAGAGTGCACGCGGAAAAAAAAATCTCAACCTTCGGATCTGGAATGTGGACCAATAGTCGTTGGATCCGAAGGAAGGTGCACGCGACAAGTTTCGAAATCATCGGGATCATCTGTTGTTAAGGAGGGCACGTGGCGAAGGGTTATCGTTTCACTGAGTCGCAGAGTGAAAAAGTCAAAGAGCAGAGTCGAGAGAGTTCCCGAAGTGAAAACTTGTGAAATTGATCCTAGTCGTTGGTGCTGGGAAGGACACATAGCGAAAGATCAACATTTTGATGATTCACATGTCAGAGATTTTGAAGGCAAGCGTCATGGAAAATCGTGAAATTCGAACTCGCGAAATCGATCCTAGTCGTTGGTGCTGGGAAGGACACGTAGCGAAAGATCAACATTTCGCTGATTCACACGTCAGAGATTTTGAAGCCAAGCGTCATGGAAAATCGTGAAATTTGAACTTGCGAAATCGATCCTAGTCGTTGGTGCTGGGAAGGACACGTGGAGAAAGATCAGCATTTCGTTGATTCGCACGTCGAGGATTTCAAAGGCAAGAGTCATGGAAACTCACGAAGTTCGAACTTGTGAAATTGAACACAACCATTAGATTACGGGAGGATCATAGACCGTTGATCTGACTCGAGTAGATTTCGAGAATTCGGGTATTGAGAGGAACGGAGAAAGCTGTCTCGAAAAATCTTGAAACGCAAAGTCTCGATTCGAGTGAAAAGGCGTGGTCCGTCAGACCTACGAGGTAGTCATCCCGACATTGACCACTTCAGGAGAATAGAGGTTTAGTAACGCCAAAACTCCCAAAGTCCAGAGTGTTGAAGTTCATCCTAGCCGTTGGCGATAGGAAACACGGGGCATCGGATCCTTCGNTTGATTCGCACGTCGAGGATTTCAAAGGCAAGAGTCATGGAAACTCACGAAGTTCGAACTTGTGAAATTGAACACAACCATTAGATTACGGGAGGATCATAGACCGTTGATCTGACTCGAGTAGATTTCGAGAATTCGGGTATTGAGAGGAACGGAGAAAGCTGTCTCGAAAAATATCGAAATGCAAAGTCTCGATTCGAGTGAAAAGGCGTGGTCCGTCAGACCTACGAGGTAGTCATCCCGACATTGACCACTTCAGGAGAATAGAGGTTTAGTAACGCCAAAACTCCCAAAGTCCAGAGTGTTGAAGTTCATCCTAGCCGTTGGCGATAGGAAACACGGGGCATCGGATCCTTCGCTTCGGGGTTTAGTGTACTAGGAAATGGATTGTGTGAGTAAGAACCCCTGAGTGCCAAAGTTCCAAAGCGCCTAATTATCCGCCTGTAGTCTTGGTATTCGGTCATCGCATATGGTCCTATGCGAAGGAAACCGAAGGAAGAGGGGCTAGGCCCTAGCCTCTCAATTAGAGACCATTAAAAGAAAGGATTCGTCCTTGTAAGGAGAACAAAAATTTTATTTATTTCTCGCCCCATCGTGGGTGTGTTACACTTCAACCCGAGAATGTAGATAGATACAATGACATTCTAGTTCTCCTACTATGCCATGTGCATTTGATGTAACCAAAGTTTGTATACTATAGTGTAATTTATCTGATGCTATGATGGAATTTGACCAAAATTGCATCGTTACATTACAGATGCATGAACTTCTCATGTACTAAACAATGAGATGAGTATTCTTCCAGTACATGCATACTCATACTCATCTCACTGTTCAGTACATACCAGGATAACTTCCTTGTATAGACAGTTATCTGTCATTTGTGAATGACATGCTAAGACCATGCTAGATATAAATCTGAGTTTATAATAGATAATTAGTGCTTGTGCAACAGAGTTGAGGTTAGGACTTACCAAAGGATTAGCCCGTCCTTCCATCAACTCCAAGACAATAAATTTGTTGTGGTATCAGGGATTAGAAATCTAGTAACCATTCCCCTTATAATGATCTTAATAATATGAGATTTAAGAGGCAGGCTAACTTTTGAAGATTACATACCTATTTTGAAGCTTTTAGGAAAGCCAATAACTCATGTGCAATGATAATATATTGTATTTATAGTTATAGCTAGATTGAATCATGGTTAGTATATCATGATAAAGTTGCGACAAAGTGAGGAATAATTTGAGAGGGTGAATTTATAATTATTTACATGGAATGCACTAAATGTCCATTCTTTTATGTTTTGAGGTGAAATCCCCTCTAATCCTTTTTGTATGGGTCCTCATATGGAGTCCTTCTTTTGAGGCTAAGGAAACATTGGAGTATGCTTCCATATTTTCTAGTAACTGTTGAAGTGAGAAGTGCTACAAGCTAACAATCATGAACAACTTGAATGTTCTATAAGAACTTCTCATGCACTTTGAACTGTAATGCTCATTCAAGACATAAGGCACGGTTTTTGAAATGTACATTAATCCGAGGTCTTCTACAAGAAGAAATGTATCCTTGCATGGGAAATGGTACCACAGTTTTGAAGCTCAATAAATTAGTCTATTGTTCTAACTTGAACATTGTTGCAAAGAAATACAAGGCATAACTGAATTGCACCGAATCAATTAAGATCAATCGATTTAGAGTTTACCTCAACTTAAATGAGAAGATATTAAGCATACTAACTTCCTAGCTTGTTATGAGTGAATCACATGAACATCTATGGAACATTACAAGAGGAGGCGTGGCAAAGAGACCATTATTGAAGCTAGGTCAGACAAAGGAGGGGAAGGCCCCATTTACAAAGACACTGCCTACATCGTGGAAAATGACGTGGCATATCAATGGGGAGAAATTTACCAGATGTTACACCGAGATTCCTATCCCAAGGTATCAAATGATGATCGAGATTTGGGTGTCTACCACGCTCTAAAAAGGTCTTGACTTTATCAGATAGTTACACATCCCGAAGTGTTCTCGTATGCAGAGGTTATTTCTTGGATCATCCATCGATCTGACATTGACAATAGGATGATAAAAGATACTGAAGGGAAAACTATTGCATCGTTCCAGGCCTCATCTATACATACATGTTATAAGCTTCCTATTGAAGATATTCAACTCACGGATGAATGGATGTTGAAATGTCCTCTAGATTGTAGAGAAACAATTAAGAATTGGTGGGTTCCAAGTGTAAGTTTTAGATGAAGATCCAAAGATTATCCCACGAAAATTCTCAAAACCCCTTATAGATATGTTGTAGCCCTTATGTGTAGGCTTTATGGAGAAGCAGACACTTCAACATTCAAAGAATCTTGGGTTCCCTTGCTACACACGGTCACAACTACTAGTCATATATTTAACTGGGCGGCTATCCTCTTAGCCAACCTTGAAAAGTCCATATCGGTAGTAAAAAATGCATTGTCAGGGAAGCATTTGCATTTCCACATGTCATCCTACCTGTTGGATAGGTCTTCCAAGAACATGCTTACCCAAGAATGGGTTGGATATGGAAAAAGAGTGACCTACCTATTCATGTCTATTGTCAGGACTTGTGGGAGCATAAATATCAAGTGCATTATCAAAAGATTTGTGACCACTTCTTAATTTTGTTGTTCCAATTGTTATTCTGCAACCGACCACCATGCATGTCAGAGAAAGCAATGGAAGCTATCAAAAAAATTGGTGGTTGGTTTGTACTTGATAATGAGACTTATATCAGGATCTATGGATAAACCAAACCTCCACACGTACTTCCCAAATTTGTGCCTGACAAACTGGTGTTGCAGGAGGTAGCATACCACACTCTTGTACATGGGGTTGGGGCATCCCTTTCCAAATATAAGAAACTGTCATGGCCACCACTACCATTCTATGTGGGATCCTATAGTTTCAATAACTCAAATGAGGCACATGCTAAGGCAGAGGCTTTCGCAACATTCCATTTCGAGGAAGTAATATTCCAAAGATATGATCTCCGAAAGGTTATCAACCAACACTGTAAAATTTGCAAGCATAAGTGGCTTTATGAATATGAAACATGGAGAGATGAGGATATATAAAAAAAGACACATAATTATGATGAGGTTATCTTAAGAAGGGGAGGCAACTCTACGACTAAAGAAAACTCAAAGGCCGAGCAAGAAAATGAAGCTAAAGAAACAAAAGCCAAGGCAAAAGATGAAGAAGAAGTTGCAGCTAAAGAAACAACAAAAAAATAAAGATTGAAGAAGGATCATGAAGCACACTGGAAAAATAAAGCTGAAGAAGAAGTTGTAGCTAAAGTAGTAGTAGAAAAAAAAGGTTGGAGAATGAGTCTGAAGCACTTCGTCATAAGAAATCTAAAGAGGAAGCTGCAACTAAAGCAATAACTAAAAAAGAAAGGTTGGAGAAGGAGGCCGAAGCACTTCGGTATAAGGAAGCAGCAAAAGAAGCAATTACAATAGAAGAAACAGAGAAAAAGAGGAAGAGAGAAGAGGAACAAGAGAAAACGAGACTCTGAGCAGAACAAGAAGCAAAGCTCAAACAAGAAGAAGAAGAAAGGAAAAAGAAAGAGGAGGAAAAGAAAGCATAAGAGGAAATCAATGACACTGATCCCATGGATACCAACCTACCTGAGGCTTCTAGCATACCATTGACTGGAGGCCATTTCCCTCTGGGAGAACTAGGTTTGGGGGGTTAACGTCCTTCAAAGCTAGCCAAGTGGCAGACCTAGACTCTTTCATATTTGATAGGGCCCAGGGCAATATTATACAACAACCTGTAAGAAAATTTTCCATTTCAGGTGTTCAACTAGTTACAGTAACCACATAAAGAACAATAGTCACAAACACTAGACATGATCCTATAGCTATGGCCTCCGCTAGTGTAGCATTTACAAAGGCCACATAGAAAAATATCAGAGACTATGTCAAAGAAATAAGAGAATACAAGGCTTGAAACGCGGCCCTAGAGGAAGAAAATAGATGTTATAAACAAGAAATGAACAATGTCACAGAGCAAAAAGCATGTGCTAATGAAGTACACAAATAATTCTGTGATAAGGAAAATCAAGTATATCCTTGTCTACAAGAATTCCAAGACATAGCTGTTCAAATTTTGTCATTTTCTGATCAGGTTAAGAAGAAGACCATCGAGCTGACATGAGTGTGTATCGCCATCAATGATCTAAATAGGTGGCCACAAGAACATCGAGATGCACCCCCAGAAGTTCTAAGGATGATCAAAGAGGAACATCGAATGAACTATACATCCATTGCAAGGGCTCAAAGCATTGGAATTAAGTTGGAGCAAGATATAGCATACTCCATTGACATCTGCAAACAACTTTACTTGTTGGCAGATAAATTGATTGAAAAATGCAGGATGCCTAAAATTGGGGATTTGAGAAATCCAAGGCCAACAAAGCAAGTCTTTGCAGAATTAGAAGAGGCCATGAATGCTAGAGAAATCTCCATAAGCATAACTCCAAGAGTAACCCAAGGAACTTTAAAAGAACATATTGTTGAGCCAACAAGATAACATCATATGTTAATTTCTTACTTGACTACTTTGAAAATATACATGAAGACTGTAATTCAGAAAACAACTGATTATTCAATTACATTAAATTTTTTTCACTTTAGGAGAATTGAAATGATCTTCTCTTATCATAAGATTTAGACTGCCTATATACAAAATCAAGGCTAGGGAAGAGAATAAATTTCCAATTTTGTAATGTATTGTATAAAGTATTGTGCTAATGTATTATTAAGATGATTAGTTATATACCCAAGAGAACTCGACAAAAATGTCTCTTACATTTTGTAATGTTGGAGAACTACGTACTGAAATTTTAATGAAAAGAAGACCACAAGGCCATTTTTGTAGGGGAAGTGAGTTAGCATTGTGTGATGTACTTGTTGAACTGTCTCTAGTTTGTGTTTTTCCATCTTCACTACTGTAAAGTTATATTATCCATATGACAAAATATTCTTTTGTGAGTTTCCATGGCTTTACTTAGACTTGGGCCTACTAATTCTACATGGGGTGTCGTTCCGCATGAAAAAACATTATTATTGTAGTAGTTGATTATTTTGCCTTGTATTTAGTAAGATAAACACATGATTATTTTTGTAGGTTTTTGTCTTGCTGCAGAAGATGGATAAAAATATCAACTTTGAATAAGATGGCCATAGTACAGGTTTTTATTTTCTCTAAACAATTGATGTTTTGATTATTTATTTATCTACTAGATAGATAACATGGTCTCATTAGTGATGCAGTATATTACATGAACTAAATATATCACTGCATAACTATTTCAGGAGGATTCAAATTATAGAGTTCTTAAAGAAAACAATGGACACAACTACTTTTATTGCTTGTTCAATTAATGCAATGGTCTATGACATACCAAGTGTTCTACATTTAATCAACATAGAAAAGAAGTACATTCTTGGGGACCTATAACATTGCATGTTGGCGCGCCACGTGGCTTTTGGTACAAGCTTAGATCTGAATCTAAATTGGAAATAGATCGTTACCAAAAAAATTACGACATTGAATATTGTTATAAGAAGAATAGAAAGGTTGTTGAGACCACTGCCATTCGAAAAGAGGTTCAAAATACGGTACACAGTTTTTTTTAATGAAATTTTATTTTCAGATATTTTCATTAAATTATGATTTACTGATGTATTCATTTTGTTTTCATGTTATAGGGGGTGAAGTGCGCTCAAGAGTTGAGTGCAAATGATTTGGAATGTGTGAGAAGACGCATTTATGAATACGACACTCAATCAAAGGAAAACAAATCTGCATTAAAAAAAATCTTCGCAAGAAAATCATTAAGGACAAAAATTGGAGTATGCTACGTAAAATGTTTAATGAGTCACCACCCGTAAGAGCTATTCAAATTTGTATTTTTTTTTTGTTGGATACGAATTCAATACTACATGGTATTTAATAAAGTCACTTTTTTTTTAGCATGTTTTTCTTGCAACAATTTTTTTTTTCTACCTCCTCCCAATGTAAAGAGGATGATACCTTATCTATTGAAGAGTCACCCAATGTACATTTTGTAAGATACCACATGTTTTGTTACATAATTCTACAAAATACTAAATGAAAACCCCTTTTATTGACATCTTTTTTGACAATGGATGTATTTATTTGAATATATGCAGGGAAATATTGTATCTATTGATGATCTATCTTCATTAGATATGGAGGAAAGGGTGGATGAAGGTGTTAAAAATGGGGAAGAAATGACTCAAATTCCTATTGTTGGGGAAAATGTTGAAACTCCTTTTAATTCACCAAAGTTTGATACTTCTGCTGATCAAATTTCAAACCTATTATATGACAAGACACTATACGTTGTTGTTGAAAAAAATCGGATATTTGATAGTATTGACACCATTTATTGTTTTGAGAAAAGTTCAAAGGCTTTGTATGATAAGACACCAAACACCATTGCTGAAGAAAACGAGAAATTTCATACTGATGATACTATTCGGTGTTCCTATGGGAAATGCTCTAGGTCAATATTTGATATGACCCCAGATAGTGTTCCCTTAGGCCCACCAACTTTTTATAGGACTCCCATGGGATTAGATGACCCATTTGATGTTTTAGTGAATTTGCATCCATCTTCTTATAAATATGGTGAAGATCCAAGAAAAAATGTTCTTGATGGGAAAGAAACAACTTTGTTTATTGAAGACGATCACAGTGATGGAGAGGATATAACTATGGTAAGTCATGGAGAGGTCAAAAATGTGGTAAATGGGGGTGATATTAGAGAATCCTCTATGATGAAAAAAACAAATTTGCGCACAAATACACACAACAGGGGTCGTAAAAGGATCTTTCTCACCCCAGATGAAGCAAAGGGTGGGAAATTCAATTATCGTCACCCATCATTCTATTCACAATCTATTGCCCAAACAAAGAGGACACACACATGCCCTATCAATAAAAATAGGTGTGAACTCTTGTTGTTGATACTTTATAATGTCTATCGAGTTTTTCACATTTAAATATATTGTTTTTTGTTGATGGATTATAATATCTATACTATGTTTAAAATGAAGTTATTTTTTTGTATTCAAGTATGTTTTATGTTTCTTTGACATGTAACACTTGCAACGACCGCACTCATATTCTCATCTCTTCATTTAGGGGATACCTATGGAGAATGTTTATGGAGGATGTTCCATCCTTCAGATTTGGAGTACTTGCTTGGCTTTTCTTGGGAGTCACTAACACTAATCGTCTTCTCTAACATGATGGGTTTATAGAGTATACAAAACAACACCCTAAGAACTTCAGATATGATATTCCATTGAGTAGAGAGCATAAGAACAAAAGAGGGGGCAAGATGCATATAAAAGAAAGGGTTCAGTACAGTGATGAAATTTTTGAGCTTTTGGATAAGGAAACTCATATCTACTTATGTGTATTGAAGGGCATGATGCATGTAATTCAATATACCTTAAAAAGAGTTGCAGAAGAGAGACGACAAAGTTGGGATGAGAGATTTTCACTGCTTAAGAAGAATAAGAAGTGGCCTATAGAAGTTAATTAGTCATTTTGTAGAGCTTAATTTCATCCTCCTGGGGAAATCTCCATTAATCCTTGACCGAATTGATAGTTATTGTTTTGTGTCTTTTTGAGAATATCAATCTAATATTCTATATGCATGGCTCAAATATATTTTCTTTGGCATTACTATGTGGAACTTGTGAGAATTATTTGTATATATTAAAGTTTTGGCCATACAATTGTAGAGGGCACATTTTTTTCATTCCTTGCTAATGTTCTATATGCATGGCTCAACTATATTTGCTTTGGCATCATTATGTGGAACTTGTGAAAAATATTTGTTGATATTAAATTTTTGGCCTTATAATTTCAGAGGACACATTTTTTTGCATTCCTTGCTAATGCCTTAAGGTGTTTTTTTCATTCCTTGCTAATGTTCAAACCATTGCACCCAACTAACCAAAAAAATGATTTTGGGTCCACTACAAAAATTTGGAATTCTCATAGGCCCGATCTCACCATTTCTCACCATGTTTATTACCTCTTAATATGACATGGATTTCAAACTTGACATGCTTTACAATACTAAGAGAAAAATCAAGAAATTGTTTCTTCAAGTATCAAGTATGATTTCCTAGGGTGCCTTTGAAGATGTCCTATGTCAAAACTGCTTCAACCCTAACTGTAGCAAGCCTTTTGTCCTACTAGAAAATTGTGTTGCATAATAGAATTCAATTGTGTAGCGCATGCATAATTAGCACTGTTTGTGCACAACATATTTTAATTGTATCTTCCAGGTGCTCTGCATCGAAATGCTCTACCAGATATTCACTAGATACCCTATTTCCTAGCTCGGATTCTTGATAAAAAATCTCATTTGCTGTTAGGTGCTTTGCCACCTTTGCTTGAGATAGCATACATTATTACTCCACCTTGATCAAAGAATAACATCCAAAAACAGAGAACACTTCTTAGGCACTCCCATAGTTTGTCACGACTGGATTGTTCTTTCGAGTCCCACTGACCTCTTTTTTTGGTCAATCCTGAACATTAATATAATTTTCTTATCCATCTTATTTAGGTCTGAAATAAAAAATGCATCTCATATATTATTCAGGTCATTTGTACTTCATTATAGGGGGAAAATAGTATTAAACTACGGGACATGAGAAACACTCATCTTTAATGCTAAAACTTTATACTGCAATGATGAGTAAAAGGTATAAAAACTACATGTTCACATAAAAATAAATACATGATACAATGGAGAGAATAATACATGTCATATATTACTAATAATGTTGCATGTTGCAGCTATACATCACAGGGGTAGCCCGAGGTAGGCTACATGTGCACACCTATATGTGTTGCACTCTTTTACCTATCTTATCATACATTATATCAGTTATAATACATTAAGGTTGTTACGGTGGTCTACTGTCTAACCATCTAACTAACCTTGGCATTGATTGTTAACATAATCTTTAATGTCATGTTATATTACTATCATTTTATTACAAACATAGTCATTTAACACATAATATATTAACGTTAACATTGTCACTGGAACTTGCTGTTTTCTCCTCCAATAGAAGGGTGATAGTTATTTGGATATGTTTGGTGTTTCTTTAGTTCTCAATATCCTAGCCTTTAGTTCTCAAGATAGCATCCTCTATGGGGGTTGGCTACAGGCTCATTTTACTGTATCGGTAATGGAAACATGGTATCATTAATAGTATGTTGAGAATGTGTGTAGATTTAGATCAAGTGCGGGCTGAATCTAATGGGGGGAGTCATGGTCTATGCACCTGTCCTTGCCAGCCATGTCAGACACTTATTGATGTCATCTCCTATAGATCAGTCTATGTTTCAGTATTGAGTGCTACCTTCTTTTACTATAGCATTTTGCACCTTTTTGGGTACTCATACTTCTTAAGATTTGTTAGCCTTATTAGTTATTAGCTAGATGTTTAGATGATATTTAGGAGCTTAGATTTTCTGATTTTAGCATCATTCTGGGAGTTTCTTTTGCACTCTCACATTGTAATTTATGATACTGGATGTATGTTATAGTCCCATTGNAAAATAGTATTAAACTACGGGACATGAGAAACACTCATCTTTAATGCTAAAACTTTATACTGCAATGATGAGTAAAAGGTATAAAAACTACATGTTCACATAAAAATAAATACATGATACAATGGAGAGAATAATACATGTCATATATTACTAATAATGTTGCATGTTGCAGCTATACATCACAGGGGTAGCCCGAGGTAGGCTACATGTGCACACCTATATGTGTTGCACTCTTTTACCTATCTTATCATACATTATATCAGTTATAATACATTAAGGTTGTTACGGTGGTCTACTGTCTAACCATCTAACTAACCTTGGCATTGATTGTTAACATAATCTTTAATGTCATGTTATATTACTATCATTTTATTACAAACATAGTCATTTAACACATAATATATTAACGTTAACATTGTCACTGGAACTTGCTGTTTTCTCCTCCAATAGAAGGGTGATAGTTATTTGGATATGTTTGGTGTTTCTTTAGTTCTCAATATCCTAGCCTTTAGTTCTCAAGATAGCATCCTCTATGGGGGTTGGCTACAGGCTCATTTTACTGTATCGGTAATGGAAACATGGTATCATTAATAGTATGTTGAGAATGTGTGTAGATTTAGATCAAGTGCGGGCTGAATCTAATGGGGGGAGTCATGGTCTATGCACCTGTCCTTGCCAGCCATGTCAGACACTTATTGATGTCATCTCCTATAGATCAGTCTATGTTTCAGTATTGAGTGCTACCTTCTTTTACTATAGCATTTTGCACCTTTTTGGGTACTCATACTTCTTAAGATTTGTTAGCCTTATTAGTTATTAGCTAGATGTTTAGATGATATTTAGGAGCTTAGATTTTCTGATTTTAGCATCATTCTGGGAGTTTCTTTTGCACTCTCACATTGTAATTTATGATACTGGATGTATGTTATAGTCCCATTGACCTAATTTATTGGTCATTTGTTGGACATTAATAAAATTATCTTAGCATATCTTATCTGAGAGTTTTATCCAGTTACGTAACTCTATTCTTGTATCTCCCGATGTATATTTTATTTTGTTTTTGATGTATAATGGGTAAATGAAGTTAACTTGCTTGGTATTTAATTGCCCTTTTCTATAGCTTGTTTACTTCAGGGATCACTCTTTGCTTCCGCAATTGACAAGGTTTTCTCCACAACAACAATTTGTATGCCTGGTCTGGAATGAGCTGACAAGTGCAGCTCTGCCTAGTTCCATTTTGACAAATCACATGTGCATCACGATGCAGTTGCCCTACCTTCATATATGAAGCATAATACTCCTGCATACAAATCTGACATTTATTACAAACATTATGTGTGTCTGGATCAATCACAATGAACAATATCTCTAAGAGCAGTTACTAAATTAGTTGTTAGACATAAGCTTCTATAAATGAAGCTCCTAAGGACAAGCACTCATCGATTAATGATAAAGTGGTATTTGTAAGAATGGTAGTTTCGCCATACAATTTTTCCTTTTAGTGTTATGATGGCTGGGTTGAGGAATGTTAATTGTATTGTGTCTTGGATTATTGGGATCATCTTTTTGGAAATATGCTTTCTTGGAAATGTTTGTCTTTAGGAAATGTTTGATCACTGTTGCATGGTTGTCTTTAATCTTGGAAGGATAATGCTCCTATGGAGGTTAGATGTTGCTTTAAATGTATGCCAACTTTATTGAATTCACATAAATATCTTATTGTCTTAGACCAATTTAGGGATTCAAAATGGATTTTAGAAATGATTTGTGGCCTTGTTAAGTCTGTTCCACCGATTATTTGAATTTCTTGATCATCTCCATGGAAAATTTAAGGATCGATACTTTTGAAAGTGTAGAAACAGTAAACCTTGGCGAATCTTACTAATTTATAAAATTCCAACTATAAAATGTTTGGCGATATTTTTGTAAAAATATTCAAATTTCTTAGGGCTTTATAAGGTTTATAGAAAATTTTAGTGATTTTTCGAGTAAACTAATTTTATCCTATATAATTTGGGTGAATTGATTTTGGAAAAAAAATGGAGACTTGGTAAAATGGTGAAATTTAGCCACTAAAATTTTCCCTGATCATCTCTTTCTATTCTATTGTTCCTAGTCTATTTTTGTAGACTAAATGATTAGGAATTTACTATAATTTTTCTCCTAAAATTGCTGAGAATAATTGTTATTGGATCTGGTGTTGTGAGGTAACTGGAGAAAAAAATCGAAGTGATAGTATTTAGGCATGGTAGGTCGCAATATCCTATCTGGAGAATTAATGTACAAATGGCTTCACAAGCTAATACAACTTCTAAAGAGATTCTTTAATTTGTGAAATGAGATGCAGAAATTTCATTTTGAAAAAAACAAAAAAAAACCCAGCAAAATGACCTAGATGCTCTTTAACATAACGTCTTCTGAATTAATTATGTTGGAAGCTCACTTTGTCATCTTATTGAGATTTCTTATTACCATTCAATGTTGTAAAAAATTCTTCCTTTTGCAATCCATGTTCCAATCATATAGCAAGCTTTATCAACGTAAATTGATTTGTGTACTTTCAATCACCAATTTGAGGACTGCCACGGGTCAAATGCGGTAGAGATATTTGTGAAATTTTGAAAAGGTTTATGTGCTGAAAAGAAAGATGGTTGTATTATCCATATGATAACTGCAATTTTTTATAGTTAATAATATTATTAAAATGGGAGAGAAATTCTCTATTTCTCTAGTAGAATAAATTCTCAATGAAATAAATACATGTTTCAGAAGCAATTATGTGACTTGGTTTAGATTGAATCCTTGGTATCTGAGGTGCACATACTTTATTTATGTACAGATCCTGATTAGGAGTCTCCAAAGGTGTGGTCTGGATGTTACTTGCACACTGACAACTGAGCCTGGATTGGTTTTTGAGGTACATTTGACAACAATATAGCTAGAAGTGGACTTAATATTTTGCAAATAATTTTAAATGGAAGAATGAGTTGATTTTATGATGATACTTTCTAGTTATTTGAAATTGTTTGTTGGATTCAAATCACAGTTAATTGAATATCTTGGTTTTGTTGAAATTTTATGTGGAGTTTTGGCTTCTTGTTATTATCTGGATATAATATGAAGGGAAGTTCATCTTAGAAGTTGAACTCTCATTTCAAAGATCTTGAAAGGTTTCATTTATATTGTTAACAAGGAAAGTTTTTATATTGCTTGTTCTTGAGTTCAATATGTCACTTGTTATGAGAGGACAATGGAAAACAAAGCCTTTTTTTCTCTCTCCATGCACAGTTTATTGATCATCGTTACTGTCTTTATTCGTTGTAGGCTAAGGTGGTTCAAGACGCGATTTCTGAATCTCGTGCATCGTCTATTGTTTTATTCATTGCAACCTGGTAATACTCTTTCCCTTCTGCATAAGATGAGCTGATGTGTATTAAGGCATGTCTGAAGCTCTTCCAACATTATTGTTGCAGTAAAAGACTTTATTTTTCTTTAACTTGGCCAACATATAATTCGGGGCTCTATCCCCACTGGGGCTTGAACCTGGGTTATTAACATTGAAATTCCCCATCTCAACCACTAGATCACAGCCTGACAGATTAAATAGGGCATTCTTAAACCTCACTACATTTGTATTCTCAAAAGGTTGTAACAAATTCCAAGAATAATAGTATCTGTAAATAAGAACGAAAAGACTACAGTCATCTTGTTTTTTTAGGTTGACATTCATCATTGTAGAGTTTTTGTTTGTTGGTGGAGCAAAAAGAAACGTCTACCATACAAAATACAAGGATTTTTACTAAGGAACCAATCTCTCTTATGAAACGCTACGAAAGGGTGTCTTTACAGCAGGAGCATCATTTACTATGTTCACCTTGATTCTGAGTGAGTTGTACTATGTGAGTTTCACTAGGTCCAAGGAAGGGGGTTGGACACCAGATGGTAGAGAATCCGCTATTGGGACGAGTATCTTTCCCTGAGCAGACTTTAGTGGAGTGAGAGCCATCATTTTATTTCTTATGATGTATACATGTATATAGTTCTTTTTATCAGAGAATTGTTTCTCAGTACAAAGGATTGTTTCAAGGTAGCTCTAGAAATTGGAAAGACTAGGAATATGCAGCAGAGGGTGTTCGTTAGAAGTTAATAAGAAAAAAATGTGTTCCCCATTGTATTTTTCCACGGAATTTATATTTCTTACCATATGGTATATAATCTGGAGTGAGAAATCCATCATAGTATTCCTTGTGTTGTATACATTTATGTGGTTCTTGTTAGGAGAAAATTGCTTCTTAGTATAAAGGGTTGTTTGAAGGTAGCTCTAGGAATTGGAAAGGACTAGAAATATGTAACAGAGGGTGTTTGTTAGAAAGCTAATAAGATAACGATGTATTCTTTGTTGTATTTTTCCATGGAATTTATATATCTTTACAATTCGGGTTGAATGCAATAGATATTTTCAGTTTTGAACCTTCATTACTGTTTGGGTTTTACCTTATCAATTTCTATTGAAAGCGTAGTGTGCTTTAAAATGGTGTTGTGATATTTGGAAACAAATAAGCTGTAATACCAAAGAAGAATTGGTGCTTCTCATTTTTCAGTCTCTGCTTTGTGAAAGATAGAACTTTGTGTAAAGTAATATGTATTTATCACTGAGAATTAGTAGGTGCCATTACAATAGTATTCAATAGGGAATTATGTTCTTTTACAACATTAGTCAATGCATCTACTGATAATATATGCACAGGCAAATAGAAATACATTACCCTGTTTGGGCCAAAATACTTGAAAGACATCGAATTTTTGTCAGCTATGACAAAGAAGAAGCAATCTGAAAAACCCAATATAACCAAAAACAATAAGCAAAGGATTAAGTTGTAAAAGATAATAGAGAATTCCAATATGACAATAATACAATATTCCAAGGTTCATATAAGCAACTTTGTTTCACACATGCCTAACATTTTTCTCAAATTTGGTCCCCTTGAGTTTGCTTGGCCCTTGGATCTTCAATTTCTCAAGCCAGTTCAGGACCGAGGAGACTTGTCCATTTCAACTCTTCTAATGTCAGAGAATGGGAAATTGAGGTTCTAGAGCCCTATTATCAAAACACTAAAAAAGATCCATCATATTTTATACTGTCATGAACTGGTCTCTAGAACTTTTCTTGGGTCATTTGACAACTCAAATTATCGAATCTGAAACTTAAACAAAGTCGGCATGGCTTGAGAGCTGCACTATTATGGTTGGAAAAGGAGTCCTTATGCCTTGGACTTCTGGATCATGCCATCCTTTTTGAAACAAATGAAATCTGTATGACTAAGAATGTAGGTCCCTGAGTCTTTGATCCATTTAACACCTAAGGTCGCACCAACAACATGACCGTTGTTTCACTATAACATCCCCAATCCCCCCAAAAAAATTGAAACTTTATTGCTCCCACAACACCCAAACTTTTGGCAACTATTCATTGTGACTCCTAATTAATATGACTGGTAATTTTTCTCATTCAAGAAATTATATAGAATATATCATTTTTCAAAATTTATGAAATTCGAAATAATAGGTACCAGGAAAAATTATTCTCTCCAACAACATGCTAGAACAACCATCTATCCTGAATAAATCCATCCCTTGATTAATCTAAAATAATTTCAAGTCTGATTTAAGATGTGCATCCAAAGATTTATGAGGAGAAATAATTTCAAGTCAGATGTTTCTTATCCAGAAATTGCTCCTCTTTCTAAGCTTATAATCCATTGCAAATGCACTTCCTTCAACACACATTACCATTATTTTAGGATTTGAAATAAACACTTTAACTCCAATCCTGTGTTACACTAACACCAAGATAGAGTAATAGGAAAATGATTTGAAATTTGAGCGAACATATACCTCTCTTCCTAAAATGCTTAACAAAGAAACACCATCCTTTAGCCAACAAGATTTATCCAATTTGGATATGCATAATATATATCCAATTGAACTATATACCCTTGGTGCTCTGTTTCGCATTGCCCTACCTCTTTCTACTTTTAACCCACATGAACTATCCCATAATCAAGGTGATTTTTATTCTCAAGACCAAAACCTGCAATGTAACTTTACTCTTTAATACTTCTAGTGATTTAGTGAAACAAACACATCACACTAAAATGAAAGAGAAATTAAAGACATGCCCATTCAATGAGTATTTTTCTGGTCATTGTTACCCAGAGTAAAGGCATTTCCAAAGCCCTATTCAATGGCCATCTTCATACTGCTAAGGGAAGGTTGATCACGATCTTTTCTTGTAGAAGAAGAGTTCTTCCATGTTTTTGGAACCTATCTTCAAATCTGACTCAGAGGAGAATCTTTATTTCTTTTTGACACTTCAATTATTGAAACTCAGCCTCCAAAATCCAAAGAAAATGAAAAAATGATTTCACACCGCTTGAGTATTTTTTTTATATTGTCAGTGTAAAAAAGCTAAAGTCAAAATTGAAGCTTTATTTAGCCTCATTTCGCCTTGATTGGAGAAGTTGATGTCCAGGTTCGTTCTCTGCTTCTGTGGGTGACTTTGATAGAGATCATAGCAGAGCACAAGTCCAATTTCATGAATTAATCAAATGACATAATTTCCTTCTGTTGCTTGAGCTATTGAAATACCCCAAACACAAACACATTATAGGAATCCATCATCATCATCATCGAGGGAAAAAAAACATTCAAGCCCACTATAAAACAATATACCTCACAATACTAAAAAAACATTAAAAACATTAATGGCGTTATACCTCAAAACAATATTCTCACAAAACTGCTCTTGCCCTTCGCTACAGGAATCACATTGTTGGCAACTCCAAACCATGCAGCCCACGCCCACGCGATCTCCAACAACAAATTTATTCACATATGATCCCACTTTAGTTACACACCCTACAATTTTTGGGTTGTAATCACATATTGCTAATTAAAAGCATGCAAAAATTGATAGGAATATGAGGCAACGTTGGTAATAGATAAAAATAGAAATACATTACCTTGGAACCATTGGGTATTTTGAATTAGTGGAGAGAGTCTGGTCGACATGACCCTAATTGAAACCCTTTTGCTGAGAACATTAATAGAAGGGGAAATTGTGAGAACTGAGGAAACCAAGAGAAGCAAGAAGGTAATGGCATCAATCAAAGGTTACTTTAGCAGGCTTCCATTCCTAATCCTGATGGAGTGAACAAAGATATTAAAGTGAGGGTTGTGGGGTAGGTAAATTGCACTTTTTTTATTAAATTGTATGGAGCATTATCAAAAAACTCAATATGGCACCTAACACATTGATCAGACAGTGTTTGATTGGTGGAAAATATTAAACATGAGTGGTATGCAAACGATCAATTGGAAATAACCACTTGGGACCAATTTGTGACTATATTTTTCTATAACTTTGAGTCTTATACCCAAGAAGGTCACTGCTTAGACCTTAAAAAAATGAAGCAATAAGACACCAAGATGTACTATTCTAGAGAGGTATGCTTGTTATCACTTTAAATTGTCCTTTGAAAGGAGTCATTCTGTGATCAATTACAGAAAGTACTTATGCCACCAATAATCTTTTACTTCTGGACTAGTGTGTGCTAGTCCAAGAGGGGTCTCCCTTCTCCCTAAAATCAACAAATTAAGCACTTCAAATCTACAAAAAAATCTTGTTGGTCTGCGATCAAAGTCTACAAATTTGCGATGAAAACACTCCAAAAACACAACTAAAGAACACTGAAATCTGTAGCATGCTTCAAAAATCTGCAATCTTTGACTTTGAAACAACGAACAATCTTCTTGAATTTTCAAGGGATACTTGCAGCTCTGCAAGTTTTAACCTCTAAAACAATGGTTTAATTCATCAAAATAACAAATAGAGTCTTAGGCAAACACTAATTTAAATGACAGGTGCCATAGTTAAATAACAAATAGAGTCTTAGGCAAACACTAATTTAAATGACATGTGCCATAGTTTGTACTTTGTAGGGAATGGAGTATGAAAGGAAAAAATATTAGCAAGGTAAGCAGATCTTACTATCAAAATATCTTTTGAATTAGAATATTAAAGCGAAGAGCTATCACAAAATAAAATTCTTACACCACCAAGATGATCGAATCGGCCAACAAGGTTAGGCATAATGTGTACTAATGACCAAAAAAATATTTAGTAACATCAACAAATCACTCAGCTCTCTGTGAAACCGATGATATCCACAATCCTGGCCACTTCTTTGCAAACTTCCTTAGCATCATCATACAAAGAGAAGTACTCATTGAGGGTCATTACTAATTAGACAGTATAAGACCAATGAAATTGAGAACGAAATGAAAAAACATGAGCCTGTCGTTTAGCTTAACCCTTTGACTAGAATGTTCCTATAAAGGTAATCCCCTGTTAATACTCAACTACTTGATGTAGTGTTTATAGGTTTCCCAAACAAAAAGTAAAGCTTGGAAACAAAAAATCTACAAAGCTATTGCAAATCTGTGTTTTGTGTTTTTCTTACCTTAAAAGTTGTTGCATATGTTGCCTGTAAGTTTGACATACCCTCAAAGGGCATGCGATTAGTTATTAGTTCCCAAAGAACAATAGAAAAACTATATACATCGATCTTAAGGTTGTAATGTTTTTTTTCACCAAGCCTTAATGCAACAACAACAACATATTTCATCCATACAACAATCACTGTAGCATTTAACTGAATATGTTAGGGTGCACTTTTCAGGGATTTATGGTTCCATGTACATGGATGCAGGGTACTCATGGGAGCCAATAGAGTTTTGCAGTGAAAATTAGTTAGTGTACAGAGGAAAGTGTGAAACTTCCAAACTAAGGCAACAACATATAATTGAAAATTTTCCACAATTTTAAGATGCAATGACTAAATAATAGGAAGCAAGATCACATGTTTTATACAGCAAGGTAGACAATGATTTTGATAAGGTGGAGAGGAGGGGGGAAGGCACAATAAGTGCTCACATTCAACATTTATGCTAATATTTTAATGGAAATATGTATTTGACTTCCCAATAATGACATGCCAAAACACAGTCCTGTCAAATTATAAACTGCCAAAAGTCTGGTAGAGAACGCCCTTAACCAAGACAAATTGACAAGATCTCACACCCTCACATATGGAATTTATTTTCTCCTCTCTAAATTATTTTTCCAGTTTATAAAATCAGCTAGAGCTCCAATGTCTAACTTGGCTCTTAAGATGATAGTCCATCCAGATATGAACTCAGATGAAAAAATTAAAACATAATGGATTTCTCATTTGAGGAAAATCACAATGAAATTAAATATTATGGTTTATCAAATCAAACACCTTCCATTAGTTGTAGAGGTTACCAACACGTTCTCTCTTGCTGCAATCATGTAAACATGTTAACATGAACAACATAGATGATTCGAACGAAAATCCAACATGCACTACTTATGCTCTTTAATCTGCTAAAATACCTGATTGTATTGTCCATGAACTCTGAAACAAAAGAACCAAAAAACTGCAATTTCTTTGCCACCAGACAACTATTACTAATCTCTTTAGACATGATGTATAGAGCCCAAAAAGAGTGCATCTTAAAAGCATTTGTACAAAATAGAATATCACATTTTCAAGCAATAACTGGTTAGAAATGAACCTATTCATATTACCAGGCTTTAGATCCCTATGTATAATCCCACTGGCATGTAGACAGTCCATTGCTTGTGCAATGTCAAGTGCAAAACTTATTGCAACATGGAGATCAATTCGATTGGGACGTAAACTCATCATGTACTTCTGAAGTGACATGCCTGGAATCAGTTCGGTAACTATTGCCTACAGACATAGAGTGAATTCTTTGAGGAAATTGATATGTGATGACGAAACATTCTTCAAAAAAATATCATTCGTGAATATCATCTGTGATTAAAAAATCTTTAATATCATCTTAAAAAGTACCACTTGTTGTAGAATGTAGCTGATAAAAGAGCCAAACACTAAATCCAATTGATAGCTAACTTTCATGGCGGTGGGGGAAAATCCGATCAGATCGGATATGGGAAATCATAGAAGCATTGATGTGTAGCTATGGTAGGTTTTTCCAGATATGAAGACCCTGAGATTCAATGCTCTATTTTATCTGAGGTTTTGCAACTATGTGTTTATTTTCTAGTCATGATCATTCATATCTTATGCTCATTAATTCATTTATCTTCAGTTCCTTCATCCATAGGTCATAGTTCCAAAGGGCGTAGTTCCACAGGTCATAGTTCCACAGGACACAGTTCTCACCATGGGAAAGGTGTAGTTCCAGAGGGCATAGTTCCACAGGTCATAGTTCCAGATGGCATAGTTCCACAGGTCATAGTTCCACAGGTCACAGTTCCATAGGTCATAGTTCTATAGGGCGTAGTTCCAGAGGTCATAATTCCAGAGGGCGTAGTTCCACAAGTCACAGTTCCATAGGTCATAGTTCCACAGGTCGTAGTTCCACAGGTCATAGTTCCGGAGGGCGTAGTTCTAGAGGGCGTAGTTCCACAGGTCATAGTTCTAGAGGGCGTAGTTCCACAGGTCATAGTTCCACAGGTCATAGTTCCACAGGTTATATTTCTACAGGGCGTAGTTCTAGAGGTCATAGTTCCAGAGGTCATAGTTCCAGAGGGCGTAGTTCCACAAGTCACAATTCCATAGTTCATAGTTCTAGAGGTCATAGTTCCAGAGGCCATAGTTCCAGAGGTCATAGTTCCATAGGGTGTAGTTCCACAAGTCACAGTTCCAGAGGTCATATTTCCAGAGGGAGTAGTTCCAGAGGTCATATTTCCAGAGGGAGTAGTTCCAAAGGTCATAGTTCCAGAGGGCGTAGTTCCAGAGGGCGTAGTTCCACAGGTCATAGTTCCACAGGGCATAGTTCCATAGGTCATAGTTCTACAGGTCATAGTTCCAGAGGTCGTAGTTCCAGAGTGCGTAGTTCCACAAGTCACAGTTCCACAGGTCATAGTTCTAGAGGTCATAGTTCCAGAGGGCGTAGTTCCACAAATCATAGTTCCAAAGGGTGTAGTTCCATAGGTCATAGTTCCATAGGGCGTAGTTCCAGAGGGCGTAGTTCCAGAGGTCATAGTTCCAGAGGGCGTGGTTCCAGAGGTCATAGTTCCACAGGGTGTAGATCCAGAGGTCATAGTTCCACAAGGCGTAGTTCCACAGGTCATATTTCCAGAGGGTGTAGTTCCAGAGGTCAGAGTTCCAGAGGGCGTAGTTCCATAGGTCATAGTTCCACAGGTCATAGTTCCAGAGGCGTATTTCCAGAGGGTGTAGTTCCACATGTCATAGTCCCAAAGGGCGTAGTTCCAAAGGTCATAGTTCCACAGGTCATAGTTCCAGAGGGTGCAGTTCCAGAGGGCGTAGTTCCATAGGTCATAGTTCCATAGGGCGTAGTTCCAGAGGTCATAGTTCTAGAGGTCATAGTTCTAGTGGCATAGTTCTAGAGGGCATAGTTCCATAGGTTATAGTTCCAAAGGGCATAGTTCTAGAGGGTGTAGTTCTAGAGGTCATAGTTCCACAATTCATAGTTCCAGAGGACGTAGTTCCAAAAGGAATAGTTCCACAGGTCATAGTTCCAGAGGGAATATTTCCATAGGTCATAGTTCCATATGTCATAGTTCCAAAGGATGTAGTTCCAGAGGTCATAGTTCCAGAGGGCATAGTTCAATAGGGCATAGTTCCACAGGTCATAGTTCCAGAGGTCATAGTTCTAGAGGGCGTAGTTCCACAAGTCATAGTTCCAGAGGGCGTAGTTCCACAGGTCATAGTTCTAGAGGGAGTACTTCCAGAGGTCATAGTTCCAGAGGCGTAGTTCCATAGGGCGTAGTTCCATAGGTCATAGTTCCAGAGGGACTAGTTCTAGATGGTGTAGTTCCAGAGGGCATAGTTCTAGATGTCATAGTTCCAGAGGGTGTATTTCCAGAGGGCGTAGTTCCATAGGTCATATTTCCAGAGGGCGTAGTTCCACAGGTCATAGCTCCACAGGTCATAGTTCCACATGTATTTTTTAGCTATGGTTATTTTCTTTATTCCTGATTACCTAGAGCATTGATGTTTGTTTCAATCTCCTTGACTTGAATTTCAATGTGAAACAACTTTACATTGCACTATTTTTATAGACAAAACTGGTGTGTTTATCCATGGAGCTTAGATTAATGAAATGTTTCTAAACTGTTCTTGGAACTAGTTGAATACCTGAGTTCTTTTGGTTACAACTCAATTTTCTCTGTTATATAATTAAAATTCCTACCATATGGATAAGCTGAAGGATCGTCCTCTTAATGCAAATATATATGTATTCAATAAAAAATCCCTCATATAGTCTATGGTCTTATGAATTCTTCATCTTGTTGTTGATGGGTGTTCTGATCCCCTTTGCATTTTATTTCATGAATAATGAAGCAATTTTACAATACATCTCATTATTTGGGATGTTCGACACTTTTCAGTTATCTCTTCTACTTGCTATAGACTTTGTACACATTTGTTTAGAATATCATGTTGATGCATGATACTTTTCATGGATGAATATGTTATGTTTTCCCCAAAACTATAAAGAGGTGCTAGCTTTGGCTTATAATATCTTGTGATACATTGATGGAAGATAAAAAAAATTATAGTAAGGGCCATCGTGCTCAATTGTTGTGTCTTCAATTATTCAGTAAGCCTATGCTAGTCCTATGTGTATAATTATAAGGTGTATTAGGTATTTAGTTCTAACTTCCAATATCCACACTTCACCTTCAAAACATTAATAAGAATTAGAGGTAAGATAAGATGCGAAATTTATATTAATGTTCAAAAAATGACCACAATAAGTAGGCCAATGAAATTGAAGAGTACAACTACATGAATATATAACCAGATAGAGGTGACTATTTTATGTAAAGGTCAAGTTAAAGGCAATGAGGCTCTTGAAGACAAGAAACTCATACAAGATTTTTCTTATATATATGAGAGCTTTTTAATTTCCAACAATATTAAAATAATTCAGAGTTTGAGTAAACCTATTATTTGATTTGAGAAAGCCTGTGCTATGGAGTATAGCTACAGCTTGATACACTGGTCTTGAGTCAAATCTTATTACTATATACTTGATTTCATTATGTAATGTTGATTTTTGTTTCATTGTTCATAGTTTTTGCATCTCTATCTCTATCTCTCTCTGATAGTGGTTCATTTTATGTGGTCTGTGTGTTAAAATCTGGTTATGTTATACATATATAAATTGGAATTAGACTATTAAATTGTTTGCCTATGCCCATGTGTTTGCTGTGCCATAGCCATAATCATATGTTGTCTTTGTTATTATATCTCCCAAATATTATACAGCTTAGACTATTAAGCTATTGGCCTATGCCATGTATTCTCTGTGCCATAATCATATGATGTCTGCGTTATTATATCTCTCAAAAATTATACAGTTTATTATGAAGCATAAATCAATTGGTTTTCTGCACACAAACATGTCATGACAATTTTTCTTTGCTTGGATTTTTAAAACCGAAACTGAGAAATATTATATTAAAAGTGTTGGCAGTTGTAGCAAAGTTAAACAACAAACCATTCTGGAAGTATTGATATACAGTTTCATACAAAATTGATGGCTCTCCTGAGCCACATAAACAGGTTTGCAAATGTCTATAAATACTACATCCCCTCTGTTTTTGAAAGTAAACTTCTTGAAAAAGACACCCAGTATTCCAATAACTTTTTAAAACATATGAAATTAGCAGAACACATGATCACTGATAGCTTCCTCTTGACCTACATTGCAGGGGAGAGAATTATGTTGTTCGATTTCCATGTCATCTTTCGATTGATGTACCGTCTCCTCGTTCTCGAGGTCTTCTTGTAGAGAGTTGATTGACATCATCCGGTTTGACGCTGTGGAGTGGAAGTCTTTGCCAAGGTTGATGACCATGTTTTTTAACAGGTTAGCCACCTTTTCTTGGTCCCAACTATATATTGTATATATTATCGAATTAAGAATTATATTACTTATAAGTAGAAAAATTAGTTAAGCACCAGATCCAAAACTTTCTTTTCTTGGTCCCAACTATATATTGTATATATTATCGAATTAAGAATTATATTAGTTATAAGTATAAAAATTAGTTAAGCACCAGATCTAAAACTTTATGTACTGTTAAATAGAACAAGAAGTCAACTATGTCATCTTGAAATCAGCTACAATGGTATCACTCCATAAAATCTTAGTGAATTAATAGAGCATAGTTTGGATTAAGGGAAAAAGATAACATTTCATAGAGAAACATTGGCTACTAGAGCCTTCCATGTCTTATAAATTGAAACACATGGCATAAACTATATGGAAAATTTCCTTCTACACAAAATCCAACAAACTGGTATCTTTGACAGAAGATGCAAAACTTGGTACCACTGCCAAATGGTAAAAATTTAAAAATGGTTCACATGAAAAGGGAGTTGTATTGTCTTCACAAAGCCTTGAAAGGATTGCTCCAAATGACCACTAAAACTAGAATTTAAAAAATAAATCAAGATCCATTGAAAATTAGTCCAAGCACATAGGATGCCCGGAAGCATAGGAGATTGAGAAAACACAATCCAAGAAAATTATTGTGTTTACTCTTACATATTCTGTGTGAAATGTGTTTGAGTTTGATGGATGTTGGTTAATAGAGAATTAACTAACCTGTGTGTGAAATCCTAATGAGAAGACAGTCAATCTGTGTGAATGAATGACTGTAAATGAAGGTTTGAATGAATTTATATCTGATTTGGGCTAAAATACAAAGTATTTATCTGTGAGTGAATGGTCTCACGAGGATTGTGCATGTTAAGAGGTGATAGTTACAGGAATACGAGGTTCCTATAGAGAGTTTGAATTCCATTTTCTTGAATATGAAATCAATACAATTTTGTATGTGTTCGGTCTCTTTACATAATATTTTGGTCAAATCAAAGCCTGTAGGAGTGTGTCGAGGAATCCAAGTTTTTTTGAGTTGAATTCGATTCTCTGTGTTGCATTTTTAATGGATCGAATTTTAGTTAAGTATATAGGGAGATTTCTTGAAGAAAGTTGCTCGAAGATCTACATTGGAAGTGTTGAAGAAAGGTTTTGATGCCAAATTGGATTTATGTCTTGAACACAAATGGTATGAGTTTGGAAATCGGTTGTCTTCTTTGGGAAATCGCAATAGTGATTGATTTTAGCATAAAATTCTAGATGGGTTGCTAGAAAGAGTAAGCAGGACGCTCTAGTTAAAAATCCAGCCTTTAGTTCTGTCGACGCTCTAGTTAAAAATCTTTCCAAGAATTGCTAATACGCAACCTCGATCGTCCAATTAATCGCTCGATGTACAACTACCGTTGACTTCCCTTGATCAGTCTCTGCACAGAGAACTTGAAAACACCTACGATCGTGGCAAAGGATCGAATCTATGGTTATTACTGATCGGACAGTTGACATTACGGAGTTTGATAGCACCATGGTGGAATCCATTGTGGAATTTGGAATTGCCCCACCCTTTATAACTACACATCGCACGACGCCCACATCGCACTATAGAATTTTTTGTTATCGCATGATTTAAATGTGGGATGCGATACCCTACACATCGCACTATCATTTTTTTTCTATCGCATGGTATAAATGTGGGATGCGATACCCTATTGATCAACATGCGCAAAAATAAAATCTTTGTCGCTAGTCACAAATGTTTAAAAATGCGGTAAATAAAGTTCTCTCAAACACCACAGTAAATACGAGTCCACAAATGTTTCAATATGTGGTAAATAAAGTTAGGAACTAACCACTCTCTTGATTATATCTTTCAATACTTGAGTAATCTTGTAGGCCGACTTGTATTTCAAGGGTTTTCTTATTTTCGAAGCAAGTCGATTTGCTCACTAGAGCCATAGGATCTCATTTCTTGCTTAAATTTAACCAACCTACTAAGTATAGCTAAAACTCTACACTCTCACCTTCCTGCCTTTCCTTTTCGAAAGAAGCATATATAGACCCCTTACTAGGTTATATCTAGCTCACATAGCTTTATGGATGAGTAGTAGTTAGATTCTTAATAGAGAATCTTGGATAGAGGCTTTATAACTACTTGATATCTCCTAATAGTCCCAGGTTCAAGGAAATTTTTGGATTTTTTTGTTTAGTAGTACTTGATATCTCCTAATAGTCCCAGGTTCAAGGAAATTTTTGGATTTTTTTGTTTAGTAGTCTTTAGATTTGAATAAGTAAGTATGAAGATGAGATTTGAATTTTTAGGATTTATTTGTATGTCTACTAGTTGGAATTCAAATTGATGTAGAGCTATTAAGATTAGGATTTCTAAGTCTTTCGTTTATTTAGATTTTGTTAAGTATGATTAGTATATATGAATAGTAGGAAGTTAGTAAGTCAATATGAAGAGCTAGTTCCTTTTATAGAGTATTAGGATTTAGTAGATTAGTTAAAGTAGAAAGTCTTAATAGTAGTAGTATGGTACTAAACCCTCACATAACACCTAATTAACTCACACTATATATTTGGTACACGGTTTAAATTTTTCTCTGTGAAGATTTAAATTTCTTGAATGGACCTACACAATAATTGCACTTTGTTTAATCACATTTGCTTACTAATGGTTTCTAAATCGGATTGCATCGTGATGTGAATTTATTTAAAGATAACACTTGGTCTAAATATATGGAATATGCTAATTTTAAGATAGTGCAACAATACATTAATTAGTGCAACAAATCTAACTCAAAGGTTCACAATATTGGTTCACTTTCTATCTTCCAAAAATCTTCATTTGAATGCTGGATGAATTTTCTGGCACACATATCCATCCTTTACTTTAAGCACCTTTAATTGATCAACTTGTGGGAATATTTTCTGGGTTAAGTGCACAATATTTGTTGTTGGAATAATTGACTAAATGTGGGATTTATAATTATGTGTTTTCCCTTGATGGTACAACTGTTGGACACACCTACCACACTTAGAGGGGGGGTGAATGAGTGTGGGGCTCTTTTTCCCAAAACTTCCCTCTTGCACAAAAACTC
>SNQJ01S0076255.1:0-18850 GCA_010110895.2 Picea sitchensis
GAATACAACTTGTGTTATCTCAATGCATGTAGCAACAATTTGAGGTTCTCTTCATGCTCTTCCCAGGTCCCAAAATAAATCAAAATACCATCAATGAATTTCAAAATCAAACTCATTGATAAGTGTCATCCATTTGTCTTGTCTAGCATTTAAATGGGGTTGATCAAATAAGTACCTCAGCCCACTATGGTCTGTCATTAATACAAACCTTCTTCCAAGTAAATAATGTCTCCACATTTTCAAAGCATGTATAGTACATACAATCTCTAAGTCATGAGTAATCTAACACTTCTCATGCCCATTCAACTTTCTTGATTCATAACAGACCACTTGTCCTTCTTGCATGAGGACTCCACCAATTCCTTCATTGCAAGCATCTGTGACCAATTTTGGAGAACCCCTTAATAAACCTCCTATAATATCCAACTAACCCCATAAACGACCTTACCTCAAACACATTTTTAGGGGATGGCCAATCCATGATTTCCTTGATCTTTTCTAGGTCTATCACCACTCCATCTTCTGAAATTACATGACCCAAGTATTGGATTTTCCTCTAGAAGAAATCACACTTGCTCTATTTAGCATACAGCTTGTGTTATCTCAACACATGTAGAAACAATTTGAGGTGTTATTCATGCTCTTCCCAGGTCCCAGAATAAATCAAAATATCATCAATGAATACGAGGACAAACTTGTCCAAATACTTGTTGAGAACATTGTTCATTAAGCACATGAAGGTTGTTGGCGCATTGGTAAGCCTGAATGGAACCACCACAAATGCGTAGTGTATGTACCTTGTTCTAAAGGAAGTCTTATGGATGTCTCCATCCTTAATTCTGACTTGATGCTATCCCAATCTCAATTCTATTCTAAAAACTATTGTAGCTCCTCTCCGCTGATCAAAGAGATCATCGATCCTGGGAAATGGCTATTTATTCTTGATGGTCATCTTATTTAACTATCTACAGTCAATACATAACCTCAGATTACCATCCTTCTTCTTTACAAACAACACTGGTGTTACACACATGAACACACATGAACACACTCTATCTAATGTACCCTTTATCTAACATTTCCTTTAACTGTATTTTCAGCTCCACCAACTCCAGTGTACTCATCCTATAAGGAATCTTACATGTCGGTACTACTCCTGGTATTATCTCTATGGAAAAGTCAATATCCCTCTTAGGAGGCAGTCCAAGTACCTCCTCTCGAAACACATATCTGAATCCATACAACACTTGGTGGTCTTCAATTTTAAGCTTGTTCCTTTCTACTTAACTTAACACTTGTATTGCATATAAGAGGCACCCTTTTCATCTATACTTCTTGAGTTTTTAGTGTTGATATTTGTCTCACATGTTAGTGTCATTATTTTCAAGGTAGATTTATAGGGTTGTCAAGAGTTTGCAAAGTCATGCCTTGGTCTTGGGAAGACCAATGCATTCCTAATTGAGTCAGTGTGTGTGTGTGTGTGTGTGTTTTCAAAGAGTTTGTCTCGTAAGATTTTTCAAGGTCTTTGGGTCATTGGTCTAAAGTTGTGGCAATAAAATCTGAAGTGGCATGACAAAAGAGTCAAGTATAAAGTCTAGGTGGGAGGTTTTTGTTAGGGATGTCATGGGACATTATGACACATTATGAAAGAAAAAGAGTCATCAAATTTTATTATGGCATATTTGTTATCTTTCAAATCTTTGTGGTACTTGACTTGTAGAAAGTACACATGCTGCACAAACTCGCTACGCAAGTTCCTTGGTGCTACAGAAACTATCATATCACCCTAAAATGGTCTAATCACATTTCAAATCGTCTTTTCTTAGTATATGCTTATCTTTCCCGACCCATATTTCATTGTACAAGACACTCTTCCATCGATCATACCCCTTCTCTTCAACGAATTCAAAATAATTCACTCGCTACACAAGCTTTGCATACACGCTACACAATTTCCACACAGTACACGCATGCTACACATCCCTTGTTCCTCTATTTTTTCATTGCACAAAGACTGAAGGGTTACAACTTATGTCTAACAAGTATCCTGCACCTATACCTGAGATCTAAACTTGCTTGTTGCATTGTTGAGTCAGTTTGATACAATTTCAGTAAACCCTAACCTTGTTTTTCGATGTGTAAAGAACATTGTCAGAGTTTAAGCTTTTGAACCTCCTTTTCCTTACCAGACTTATTGTTTTAGCCTACATCTGTAGCATGACAACTCAATAGAGAAATAAATATAACAAAGGAGGCAGTGTATTGAGATGTGAGCCACAGAGCTTGAAGTTGGTGAATTTTGATCATGCATATAGGGTTTCATTTGAACAATTTGGTTGCATAAGGTTTTGTGAGAATATCCAAGGATACAATGCGTAGGTAACAAAGGACTTTGCCCTCAATTTCAATGGTGTCCAGACGAGGATTGTTGAATTTACTTTCCAAGTGTCAAAGGAGACAATAGTTGTTGCAAATGAGATTCCATTCCAAGGGAAGAAGTGGTTTAAAGGTATGCCTCTTGATCCAGTTTTCTACACTGATTTCCTGAAACCCAAGTACAAAAAGCAGAAATTTCGTGCCACTATTCCAAGAGAATGTATACAAGAGAATTATGAAAAATTGTTAAGAATGGTTCAACGATATTTCACTTGTTAGGGCAGATTTTACAAAGTATACTAGTATCACATAAGGCTTCTGATGCATTTCACAGGAAAGAACCTTTTAAATTTACCTTTTTACCTATACAGAAGCCTAGGTAAAATGGCAGACAAAGTACAAGCTAGGGATGATTAGCTTAAGACCAATTTGTTTCTTTTCTCCTTGGTAAAGTTTCTAGTGTTGGAAGAACTCAAGAAATCAAACAGAAACTGGGACTCTTTCTTGGCCTCAACAAACATTCCTTTATACCCCAAAGGAGATACCCTCTCATCTGTTGAGAAAGTGGCTCCTAAATATTCAACGGGGAAAGAGAAAGGGTATGCAAAACAAGGCAGAGGGAAAGGAAAGGAAATTGAGGATTCTTCACCAAGCAAACTAGCTAATAAGAAGGGTAGAAGGCTACACTTTGTTGATGAGGTGGAGGAAACACCAAAAGTGAGTAGCTATATCACAAGGTCAGTTGCCTACACAGTCTGTTGAACACTCAACTCAAGAAATGGATGAAGATTAGGTGCAGTCAAAGGAGAAAGAACAAGTAATGAGAGAGATACAAGATCATCTTAAGGAAGCTCAAAATGTCATAGCTCAGTCCTTTCATGATAACAGGGAGATGAAGAGGAAATTAGCTTAGAGGGTTTATGATATTCAAACTCCACAAGATGTAATAGGTTCAAAGAAGGAATCAGTCCCAAAGGTTCCAGAAGGTTCTAAAGAGAATGAAAGCAGGAAAAATTCTAATACTGTGGATTTGACTAAACCTACATGCCCTTTAACAAGATCCTCATCCAGAAGGATAAGTTCAGAATGCAAGTTTGCAGAGGAAACACAAGAATAGGGACAACCTGTATCAGTTGAAAAGATTCACACTTCACTTGGAGAAGGTGAGAAAACTATCAAGTCGCTAAAAAAGAAACTAAGGGAGGATCAAGACCTAATTATTCAGCTTAGGGAATATAAAAGAGTATTAGATCTAAATTTTGAGAGACACTTTAAGGAGTGTGGACCAACCATCAACAATTCTTGTGCATCCCTCACAAATCCCCAGTCAAAGCTGAGAAAAAATGCACTTCTGTTTAAGCAAGTGGGAAACTTGAAGAGACAAAATTTATCATTGAGAAAGGAAAATAGGTCTCTCAAGCTAAGGATGAAAGTTGATGATGAAGATAGGGGGTAATTGGACCTACTTGTAGAGGTGGTTGAGATATAGGTTTCATATTTTCACAGTTTTGTTTTTTGATGAACCACTTAAATTTGTTTTGAGTTTGACTGGAAAAACAACATTGTATAGAACTTGCATAGCGATCTCATGCTGCACAAGTGTTGTAAGTACATAGATGATAAAAGGACATTGGGAAATGGTTGGTGAATGACCCATTAGTGATTTTAAACCTCTATCAGTGTTGTAACCACCTCCTAAACGAAGTTTACTGAAGAAATAAATCACGTTGTGTAAAGCTCGCTACACAACTGATATAGGTTGCAGTTACACAATGTGTTACAGTAGCTCGCTATGCAAAGGTGATAGGGAGCCTTTTCAGCACTCAAATCAGTCCAAGATTTGTCTCCAGCTGTCCAAGATGACTCACATCAACCTCAATTCAAAAATATGTTGGAGAATATTTTTTGTCAATAATATTGTTAGGCATTAAATATGATCAAGGCAAATTCGCTATTTTTAGCAAGTAGTTTAGAAATTGTTCTTTCTTTGATGTAATCTGATCCATAATCATAGATAGTAGTGAAGTTTGACTTCTCCAGCTTAGGGAGGTAGTTTACCTATATATTTGAGAATTTTGAATGTACAAAGGGTTGGCAGAAGCACAAAGGACAATTTGTCTTGAACATTGTACATATTTTCTGAATTTGAATGAAATACTAGTGTAGAAGTCCAGAACTTTTCATACCAAAGATTCTAGTGGTGATGACCTAAAGTCTGTGTTCTCTTTCATGTATGTATTTCTTGTTTTCTTTATCTTTCGTCTACATGTTATTATATGTTTAAATTGGAAATCAAATGGTCTGAAATTCATCTGAAAATGATGCTTTAGATTCAAGCAATTTGAACATTGTCATTTCTTCTTAACTCATCAGAATTCATCTTTAATGGTGCTCTAAATGTTGTTATGTGTTTTTCTCTTTCTTCCATCCTATAACAACAAATTTAAAAACTGAAATATTTTCACCTACCTATCCTTTGATTCCTTGAGAGTTATACCTACCATTCATTGATTCCATTTGCTTTCAGAGTTGACTACATTTCCCAACATATTACTTTCCTTATTGCCAACACAATTTAAAAACCCCTTCATCTAATAAAACATCTAGCCACTGATCCTCAACAGAAAACCCATCTTTTAGAGACCAAGTGACAAGAGAGATCCCTCTTTGAATTGAAAAAGATAGTTTTTTCAATTCTAAACTGGTTTTGTGGTTACCTTTGTGGGTTGCTTCTTCAACCAAGCAATTTACATAGTGCTAACATCACCGACACAAGCTTATGGATTACCTGTAACACCCTCTTGTAACCAATCCAATTTTTCTTTGTGGGAAACCAACCAATCCATGGCTATGAGCATGTCATATGCCCCCAAAGGTAGGATATTCAAGGCCTCTTTTGTATGTAGTCCCTTCATTTCAAAGGGGCAAGTTTGAATCATCTTTGTTACCTTTCTCTTGGTTCATGTGGCTAGTTGAACTAACCATGATTTTTCATGCTTCCTTCTCTGTAAGACACATGCTTCAACAACTTGGGGTGAAATATAGCTAATTTTAGAACTGGGGTCAATTAAAATTGAGATAGGTCAATTGGAAATTATACCTTCCAGCTCCACCACAGAGGCTTGGTGGTCTGCTTGCCGATTTTCAACAAACAAAGAAATTTGGGGCACGTTCCTAGCTGCATCATTGATAGTGGTAGCCTCTTGAACATTGTAGATTCCTATGAGGGCAGTTTCTCAATAGATTTGCCTCTCCACAATGCCAACATTTGGGGGGTCCTTTCCTTTGCTCCTCCTTCTTTTCATTTATTTGATATGTTGATTTGTTCCCACTTTGAGAGGAAAAATATTGTTGATGCACACTTCTAGTGGGATGATTGGACTGAGCACTTCTTTTTGAATTCTTATATCAGGATGATTTAAATCCCTTCTTTTGGAACCCCGTTTTATCCTTCTTTTTCCAGTCCTTAAGAAGCTCCTTTCTATGCTTAGATTAATCATGATAGTATTTGGCCTTTCTGATGGTGTCGTCCAATGTCTTAGGTTCATCAAACTCAATTCTATCTTGATAAGGATATGGTAATCCACTGAGGAAGTGTAGTATTCTCAATTTCTCATCCTTAAGATAAGGGATATATCTTAATAGTTCTAAAAACCTTTTTTCACAAGCATCCATGGTAAGTTTCCCAATCTTGTGTTCATGGAACTCCTTGACCTTACCATCATAGTACTTCTCTGATAGGTAATATTTCTTGAAATAATTTTTGAATCGTCTTCATTTTATCCATCTCTCACTTATTCCCTTCATATTCTCGAGGTCTTCCCACCAAATGGAATCTCCTCCACTCAGAATGAAGATGGATACCTTTTTCTTTGTGTTTTCTAAGTAATTATGTACTCAAAAATACTTCTTTAATACTAGCAGCTAGACCTATGCTTCCTCTCCTTTCTTGATTTCTCCATCAAAGGTAGGTGGTTTTTCCTTCTTGAATTCCTCGGTCATTGAACTATAGGAATGTCTCCTCTTCTTCTCCATATGGATACTTGATCCAGTCTCACTACTGGACAACTCTTCTAGTGGTGCTCTCACTGGGTGAATTTGTTGAAGAATTTGCTTTGATTTTTTTCTTCTTGGAACTCCTATACCTTTACCTTAAGGAACCCTTTCATGTGTTATTATATGTTGGCCCATGCTTTTGAATTTCTAATGGACTCTTCCACTTCTCATACTAGTGTTTTCCTGCATTGCTAGTGACTGGTCCTTGTTGCATGTTCTTTTGAATTTTAGACAAACATTGCAGTAGTATTGCATTTAGATCTATCTGCTTCTCATGTGCTCTAATGAGATTTTCATTGTCATCCATGTAACTTCTCAGCTCAACCTTCATACTTACCACAATTTCTTCCAAATCTAGAGGAGTCTCTATGACCCTCCTCTCATCTGATTCCTCATCCCTAATTCAGGAGGTTTCTTCAATTGTCTAATTGTGCTAGACTCTTGTTATTTTTCTCCTCTTCCCAATATTCTCTATGTGTTGAAACAATAGGCCATTGTTATCCAAATCACATTTCAAAATTTACAAACAATCTTCTTGTCCCCGTCAAGGCTTCAATTAGTCTCAACTATTTCAAAATCAATAATCCATTCCTACTGCCAATTTTAATCAAAAATTGTTGTTAGCACCTATTAGCATAAATAAGTTGCAATGGGGAAGAAGACAAAAAAAATAAATTCATTCATGAAATTATGTAGTTATGTAGTTATATGAGAAATTGATTAAACACATTACTTTCCAATTAAATTAGAGTTCAACAGGCTCATCTTGCCTTCTACAATTTAATATTGATCTCAAGTTCTTTCCCATTAAGACCTAGAATTTGAACTCTGATTTGATGCCACTCTATAGCACACCCGACCCCCTATCCCCTACTTAGGTTGGTGCAATGTCAAAAATTATTCTTCCAAAACCAAATCCTTAAAATAAGTTAAACCCTTAGATGGAATATTCTCCTCAAGATCTTTCCAATGACTATTAATATGCCAAAATCTGAGTTATGGATTGTAAGTTATGACTTCTTAAGGATTTCAAGTCTCACCTGCTCACTGTCCACCTCACCTCCACATGGTATCCATGTGGATCCCTGTCATCTATACTATTTGATAAGGAAAGCATGTGTGTGCTGATGTGGTGTGTGACATGCCATCATACGTGGCACACATTAGGTTTGAAACCTAGGGAAAACACTGAGAAAAACTCAATGCGAAACTCAATAATAGATCAGATCTCAACAACGTCAAAAGATCGAAACTGAATGAGATTGATGGTCCCCATCTCTTTTTGGATATCTAAGATGTGCTACGAATAGTCAGTCGAACGAGACCACTTGGAACACAAGCCTTCCACAAGTTCTTCCAAATGGCTTCTCCCAGAATCGCAACTCTCTGAGGGATCTAATGACTACAATTGATCATGATCGACAAAATGGATCTTCGTGGTCTTCCCAAACCGCACAATAGTTAACGGACACTCCCAAGGTCTAAAAAATCTAATGGACAAGATATACTATGATATACAGTCTAGATATTTTTGGGTTCAAAATGTTTGTGACCTTTAATTGGTTGGACACATTCACTTGGAAACACGTAGTTACTCCAGTTGATCCTATGAATGGATTGTTTCAATGAGAGGTTTTCAATGGATCCAATGGTTTCCAATTCTTCCATCCAATGGTCTATATCTATGTGGAGTTTCAAATATGTGTGACAGTTAACGAGCACAACAAAAATCCGATAGGTTTTTAATGGACTAGGTCCATCACAGATCTATGGTTAAGATCTCTTCGGGATGGCTTTGTGATAGATCAATGGCCTTTACCCCTTCGGGCTCGCACCTTTGGATTCTCCCTATCAAAAATTCCACCCATGCCAATCTCGTAGATCTTTCTAAACAATCATTTTTGAAAGGTTTCTTCCAAATCTTGATCTTCGATGAATAGTCGAGATCTACTTCCGACATTGGATCCACAGTCTGTATTTCCTTAGGTTGACACACATGGGTTTAGGGTGGTCTTCTAAGCCTGGTTTGGCCTCTACCATGACTTAGAGAATGAAAACTTAGGGGAATAACGTCACTCCCCAGGTGAATAAACTCTTCACCTTAAACATTCATTCATCATGAACAAAGTTTTCACAAAATCAGTGGTGCAAAGATTGACATTCATTTGCAAATATTTTTATAGAGAGCTATGAGAATAATTATCTGTTTCTAGAATAAAATCCAACTAGCCAACTATTTGAGGGTGAATTCCTTTCCACCCAACCTTAGGCTCTGGTGCACATTTGTTTTATACAAACATGTCACCCTCATGCCAAGCCATGATACCACCAAGGGAACTCACATGATTGCTCACAGGTTTTGGGTCTTATCATGAAGGCCACTCTCCTTCACTATCAAATCCCCTCTACCTGTTGATTCTGGGGCCACCATGAGCTTCCAAGATACCTTCCCAGTTGTATTTCCCCTACACAAGGGAATGCATTCACTGCTATATAGTACCTCAGTTTCCTCCCCTTACCAATGTCGTTTTTTGTTCAGCAAGCACCAACTCACGACCCTCTTTGCTCAAGTTTGGGTTTTGGAAATTTTTTCTTCCATTCGACCACGAGCTTACTAGGTAAGCTTCATATTTCCCTTGCAAAAATATTCACTCTACTCTTAGGCACTCATGCACTTCTTTATTTTTCCCTATGTGAGGTTCTTATCCCATGTCCCCAACCTTCTATTTGTGTGTTTGCTACCTTTTCCCCTTCCTCGAGTTCCTTCACTTGATTCTATCATAAGATTTTGGGAGTCAAACTCCCAAATTGAAGGGAAAATTCTATGGTACTTTAGGCCGATAACTTGAGATGATCCAACCATTTCCCCTTGTATAATTCTGAAGGTAGACTTAACTTCTTCAACTACCAAATCAAATATTATTAGATAATTTTCTGATTAGCAAAGAAAAGTAGAATACTTCCAACAGATTTAGGCATTAAATCTATGTCAAGTGAAGGTTAATTATTGGGTAAACAAATTAATTTTCAATCCCCTTCACCAGTTCCCACTCATGGTATCATGGCCAATACTTTGATGCTTCACCCTTTAGTCAGCCTGTTGGCAATTGTCATTAAACTTAAAACACAATTGCATTGCTTGTTAGTCACAATATTTAAATCTTAATTATAATTACAGACTGGGGGAAAACATGGTGTTGTAGTTCCTTTTTCTGCAACCTTATAAGAAAATCTCCCTCAAAAAGAACAACCACCAAATTCTTTCCCCAAAGTTGTATGGCCCCTATAAGTTCCTCAAACATACTGAGCCAATGGTTTAGAAATTAGAACTTCTGAGCCACTCTAAAATCCATCAAATCTTTCATGTCTCCTGCTTAAAGAAAGTGGTTGGATCTAATTGTCATATTCAAACTAGCCTTCCTGAAATGGATGAAGAAGGTTCCATTTGGATGTTGCCTGAGGCCATCCTTGACAAAAGAGAGAATTGTCTCCTCCAACGCACTATCCAGGAGGTCATGATACAATGGAATGATACATAGCTCAAGGATGCCACATGGGAACCAATAGAGATCCTTCAACAATTACCTCATCTCCAACCTTGAGGACAATGTTGCTTTTTAAGGGAGAGGGCATGTTAGGGTTCTAACCCCTTAAGTAGATACATATGTTTCTATGTATTATGTATGAAGGCCATATCTAGTAAATAAGGCACATGTAGTAGTGTGAAAGAAATAAATGTAAGAATACTTACTAGAAGGCTATTCCTACTAGAAAGTTCCTTATCTATAATGTTCCTAGGCGATAGAAAGTACTATATAAATATGTAGAAGCAATGTACTAAGTTGTATTGTGAATTTATTTATAATCAAATCTCTACTCAATTGGAGGTTTCCCCATCGAAGAGGCAAGTGACCATTGCTTCCAATAATAAAGGTATAATATTTCATTGCTATTTTAGTTCTTTATTTGGCTATTGTGGTTGCAATCTATCTTTTCTGCAGTAAATTTGGGTAAAATATGTTATTTATACTCTATATCTTTCAATTTTTTAGTAAACAACACTACAGATAATGAGAAATGTACGACCCTCTAAGTCAACCCTCAATGCTATGTAAAGGTAGTATTACAATGCCAATTGTCCCAAACAACAAATTGCTAAATTTCAAAGTTGAGAATGGAAACTCAACTAAGGATTTATAGTAAAAAAATTATCGCATTCATTGATCTTGGGGAGTCCACGAGATGGATCTCGGTGTCATCTAGTTGTTGTTATTCTTCCCAAGAATTACTAGAAGTGGATTTCACTTTGGAAATTAGTTTCATATTTTTGTAATAACCATAGATCCATTGGAATTGCCTTCAACAATTCATATTAAATGAATTGAGATATGAGATATGAGTTCAAAGCATAACACTGATTTGGTATTTACAAGGATCGAGATTGAGAGAGGATTGAATATAATAATAATAGCAATGAGCATCAAGTCTGGGATGGAGAATTTGCATGATTTCACAAATATACTAACCTTGAAAAAATATGGTCACAAGGCACTATAATGCACAAGCAAAGGGATGAAATAGTTCTCAATTTTATTGAGTTTCCCATGGAAGGCCTTCCAGACTTAGAATTCAAGAATCCAAATTCTCATGAGAAACAATAGAACTTAGAAATTGTTATCATGCATTTAACAATAAACACAATCCACTAAACCACAAATAAATGCATACAGAAATACCTAGGGTTTACCCTGGAAACCCAAATGGGAAAACCAACTTCGAATGTTTGCTCAATTCCCATTTAGGAAATCTTTGGTACAATGCAACTTTTGGATCTCTATGCATCTCCTCTATTGGTAAGAAAAAATCCCTTTAAGAATGAAAGTATAGGAGTAAAAAGGGAGTGTTGGGATAATGAAAAGGTCAACATCATGACCTTTCATTTCCCATTCCTCAACCTCTTCTCCTCTCCTATTATATTTTTATTTTTTCGTTTATTTCTTTTTTTCCCCTCTCTTTTTGTCTCATTCACTGTTACATTTATATAGTCTTTACATAGTTCACTAAACTTCGTTAATTTTCCAAATTAACTTGCAAGTACTAAGTATTATAACCATTCATTAGTTTGGATCCAAGTACTAAGTACAACAAACCATAAACACCAATGTGATAACGGAGTTCAACAATCTCGCCTACATCGTCGGGCCTTGTCTCAGTGGGCTTTCTTATTTTTGTTCGAAGCTTTTCAAGTACATCATGAAAGTGCCAATGGATTACAAAAATGTGTTGGTCATGTTCTACCAGATCTCATGAACCCATCAAAACTGACGACACCCAAATCGGATGAACGAAGCTACCACAATGGCCCGCAAAGGTGCGCTCCTCAATAGCTTCCTTGCATGACAATGGCTTTGGATAAAAAATTCAGCATCATAAACCTGTTCTGAACCTCCTCTCATGGCCTCAAGAAGGCCTGGTTTATATAGATCTGAAGTTGGTAACCATCTCCCAACTTCCCCCTAAGATCTGGCCTCAAAAAGGGCCCAATATCTCCCAATATTAGCCAAAATCTCCAAAATATGTTGAATAATATCCATAATATCACTATAATAAAGTTTAAACCCACTTTATAACAAAACATAGGGCGCAACCCCCTATTTCTTAGCCCCTACTCATATCGGGTACCTACACGTGGACACGAGCTAACCTCTTGCGCACTGGCCCCTTAGTTCTCGGCCCTGGTCCTGTGTTGATGGTGCATGTGGCCATAGCCTAGTACTCTATGCATGTTGTTTAGTTAGGTCCCCGATGAATAGCCCAAGGTTTATCCCTTGGTCAGCGGGCTAGCCCGACCGACCAGGGTAAACCCCTTATCCACCGCGATAAAAAGCAATACATGGTCCTGGTTCATATGGAATATTGCTGGAAAACTGTGGGCTATCCCTTTCTGCGCGCTATGGTATAACTCTGGTCACATCAGAATGGTCATGTGGAGTGGTTTATGCTGAGGGTTGGGGCTATCCTCAACCCTTTCTCTGCCCAAACGAACCAAAAAATAACTTTAAAATAAAGTGTAAAGGTATATGGGTAAGATCCAAAGCGCAGGCAGGCTGGCGAGCCCGGCCTTGCGAAGTCACACGCCCAGTCAGAGGTCTCGAGTTCAAAACTGATGGAGACCAAAATTTTTCCAACCAACTTGACCAATAAATGGGTGCCACATGGAATCCCATGTCTAGGCCATGTGGCACCACCTCATTCGTCAAATTTCGATGCCATGTCTCAAGCACCTATTGAACCAACTCTGCCACACATTCCTGCCACGTCACTCTGCCACTGTACTTTCCACGTCATCCGTATAGATGTGCCACATGTCACCACTGCAAGGGTGACATGTGTCACTCCCTGATTGGTCCCCTGTGCTTGTCCACGTCACCTGTTCATACTCCCAGTCACCCTACCACATGTCATCTATAGAAGCTGCCATGTCAGTGCTGACTATTCCTTGCCATGTCATATGTGCAGTGGTACGTTCTGTACAATCAACTGCCACATGGCACTATACAGACTATATTGCCTGTTTGGAAAAATGAACAGATCGACATAACTTGAGCATACAACATTCATTTGAGCCCATTCAAATTTCATTGGGTTCGTAGCGATGAGGCCTACGCACAAGTCCGTTTTGAAGCCATTATGAGAATTTTGTTTTTTAGGCCTTTTTGAGCCCCATCAAGCTCCTGGACCCAAATCTGGATCACACCTCCCCACTAAGGACCTTTTGGTCCCCAAAAGGTTACAAAAATGGAACTTGACTGATTACATATTGATAAGGACAAGAACAAACACTATGTTGTACAAAAATTATGTTATAACAGGTCATCATTTCAACATGTGTGATTACATTAATGGAAGCAAAATACAATGAAGTTGTGACATCCACTTCTGGAAAAACCAAGTGTATGGTTTATTTTCTTCATGGTGTTCTTCTTGCTCCACTGGTAATCCTTCTTCCTTCATGAGTACATGCGCAATCCTTTTGTCCTTATTTGGACAAAGCTCCGGATTAAGCATCCAACAATTAGCCTTTTGATGTCCACCCCTGTTGCAATAAGTGCACTGAGTTTTTGGCATCCAGGCTTGTTTTCCCTTATCTTTCTTCCTTTTTGGAGTTGAGTCTTTATGTTGTGTCTCCTTCTTGGTCAACATAAAATTCATGTACAAATATTGTCTCTTCCAACACTTGGCAACACAATGCTTGGGTGAATGACAAAAGGTACATGGATACATATTCCACAAGTTTCGAATTACATGATTATTTTTTTTAGAATAAAAAAGAGAATTGGTAAAAACATGACCATTATACCTTCTATGTTGATCTTCACTTTGCTTTGGAGATGACTTTCATTCACAACCACAATCAAGTAGTGATATGCCATTACCTTTCGTGAAGTGTTCCTGCAATGACTTAAGATGGCCATTTGAAGCATTACTTGCTTCTGAAGTTTTGGAACCCATCTTGGAGGATGCTCCAATCTCCACTTCACCATATTCCAATCCTAAATATCAAGGCCTTTCCACAACCTCAATGGGATTAACGATACCTTGGCCCTCAATTACAAGGCCCTTTCCTTCATTACCCATCTTGGTTAGCAATCTCAAACCTATACCTCTTGTATGTTTTTCAAATGCACCAAAACCATCTTGATGGGAACAAGGAGAATTTGATGAATGACCTTCACTACATACCTCAGAGATGTTTTATGAAACAGATGTAGAAGGCACTTCCTTCAATCCTTCTTTGACTTTGTTGTTCATTGAAGATTTCACTTGAGCCGATCTCTTTCGTTCCAAGTAGTCTTCATACAACACTTTCACCATCTCAGACATGACAAGGAGAGTTTTTCGCATATCCTTCTCATCTTGCGAAAGTCCTCCTATAGATTCCATTTTCTCCCTTGAGATGAGCTCTTCCCTGGTAAACATGCAAAATCAAATTCCAAACTGTCAACTAGCTCTGATACCACTTGATCTGAAAAGATCTTTTACACGACAATGGTTGAGTTATTTAGCATGTGTTAATTAACCATTTAGGAAGCTTAATGAAAGAGGAAGAAATGATGAGAAAACATAACAACTATATACACATATACATATCTGAAATGAAGCATAAACAATAGAAAACCATAAACACCAATGTTATCACGAAGTTCAGGAATCTCGCCTATGTCTTCGAGCCTTGTCTCAGTGGGATTTCTTATTTCTGTTCGAATATTTTCAAGTACAACATGAAATTGCCAATGGATTACAACAATGAGTTGGTTGTGTTCTACCAGATCTCATGAACCCATGAAAACCGACGACACGCAAATTAGATGAACGAAGCTCCCATAAATGGCCCACAAAGGTGTGCTCCTCAATAGCTTCCCTGCATGACAATGGCTTTGGATCAACAATTTGGCAACATAAACCTATTCTGAACCTCCTCTCATGGCCTCAAGAGGGCCTGGTTTATATATATCTGAAGTTGGTAACCATATCCCAACTTCCCCCCCAAGATCTGGCCTAAAAAAGGGCCCAATATCTCCCAATATTAGCCAAAATCTACTGAATAATATCCATAAAATCACTATAATAAAGTTTAAACCCACTTTATAACAAAACATAGGGTGCAACCACCTATTTCTCGACCCCTGGTCATATGGTGTACCTGCACGTGACCAAGGGATAACCTCTTGGTGTGCTGGCCCCTTATTTCTCATCCCTTGGTATGTGTTGATGGCACATGTGGCCATAGCCTAGTCCTTTACGTGCACTATTTAGTTAGGCCCTTGACAAATAGCCCAAGTTTTAGCCCCTGGTCGGCAGGCTAGCCCGACCGACCAGGCTAAACCCCTTATCCACCATGCTAACAAGCAATACATGGTCCCGGGTCATATGGAATATTGCCGAAAAATTGTGGGCTATCCCTTTCCGCGTGCTATGGTATAACTATGGTCACATCATAATGGTCGTGTGTAGTGGTTTACACCAAGGGTTGGGGATATCCCCAACCCTTTCTTTTCTTAAATGAACCAAAAAATAACTTTAAAATAAAGTGGAAAGTTATATGGGTAAGATCCAAAGTGCTAGCAAGATCGCTAGCCTAACCTTGCAAAGTCACATGCCCAGTCGGAGGTCTCGAGTTCAAAACCAGTAGAGACCAAAATTTTGCCAACCAACTTGACCAATAAATGGGTACCACGTGGCAACCCATGTCTGGGCCACGTGGCACCTCCTCATTCGTCAAATTTTGATGCCATGTGTCAAGCGCCTATTAGACCAACTCTGCCACATGTGCTTGCTACGTCACTCTGCCAATGTACCTACCATGCCATCCGTACAAACATTCCACCACTGCAAGGGTGACACATGTCACTCCTTGATTGGTCCCCTATGCCTATCCACATCACCCACCCGTACTCCCAGTCACCCTACCACGTGTCACCTCCAGAAGCTGCCACATCATCACTGAATGTGCCTTTCCACGTCATATGTATGACCATACGACTTGTACAGTAAGCTGCCACATGGCACTATACGGACTGTATAGTCATCATTTTTTTCCGGTTTGGCAAAATGAACAGATCGCCATAACTTGAGCATACAACACCCGTTTGAGCTCGTTCAAGTTGTGTCGGGTTCGTATCGACGAGACCTACACACACATCTGTTTTGAATTTATTCTGAGTAATTTTTTTTAGGCCTTTCTGAGCCCCATCAAGCTCCTGGATCCAAATCTGGATCAGTTAGGATCCTAACACCTCCCCAAGGGGATTCTTGTGCTTTTCCTTTCTTTGGAAATGTTGGTGCCCCCTTGATGGCCATCTTGAATATTTATGGATTGAATGTGCTCCTACCTATTTGGTTTTTGTCTACTCTAAATGTTCCAAATGCTCTTAAGGCTTCTCAAATAAGCACCTTACGTCAATAATATCGAATTAATTGTGAACCTTTACCTTCTTATTTAATGAAATATGTCCCTTCTCCTTTTTCCTCATCTAGTGAAAGTCTAACTCTTTGTAACTAGAAGTATAAAATGAATAGGATGAAGAATAAGAAGAATAAGTGAAGACAAAGGGAAAATTCATTGGCCAATGCAAATCATATTGGAGACGTACCATCGATCACTAAAAGTCATACTAGAGATAAGAAACCAACTAGCGCAAGTCATGCTAGGGGTAGGAAACTAGCCGCTACAAGTCAAGTTGTGGGAAAGAAACTAGTCACTGCAAGTCACACTGGAGATAAGAAACCAGTTGTTGCAAGTCATGTTAGGGGTAGGAAACTAGCCACTACAAGTCAAGATGGGAGCAAGAAACCAATCGATGCAAGTCATACAAGAGGTAAGAAACCATTCATTGAAAGTCAAACTAGAGGTAAGCAACCAACCACTGCGAGTCATGTTGGGGGTAAGTCACCATCCACTACGAGACATGTTGGGGGTAAGTCACCATCCACTGCAAGACATGTTGGGAGAATTGGTATTACTGAGATATCTAGATGAATAAAATGAAATCCTAAGTTCCCTTCTAAACTTTTTTCACGGAGATCACTTTATTGTGGTCCCTATCTGAAGGTTCTTCTGCTTTTGAATCACCTTTGGTTTTCCAACAAGTTATTCAACCATTCATTGATGAAGTGGTTGAGTTGATGCAATATTTTTCCAATGCCACTCTTAAGTTTTGAAGAGTGATGTGTCTACTAACTGTTGATATTATGGTAGTTATAGGAGGTATTTACCTCCACGTGTAAACCTGATGAGAATAGAATATTCTAGGAAGCAAGAAGAAACCCTAGTTAGTCGACTAATAACCCTATAAGAGAGGTCAACTCAAGAGGATAACTTGTATTAGGTTATTAGCCTCCAAGAGAAGAAGTCGGCTAAAGGAAATATTATATACTAAGTAAATAGACACCTAGAATGAGAAGTCGACCCAAACAGTTTGCCATATTTAGTATAAATACAGGAGGCCAGTCTTCATTCTCGTAGGCATTCTCAGAACTGCAGAAGCAACACTTGTGTGCACTGCAGTTGGCAAGTTTGTGCGCAATTTTGGAGGAGAGTTGTCATTGCAGCTGCTGCAGCTATGATATTTCAGTTTTAGATTAGACTATCTCTTGGTTATGGTTTGGCCTCTCTTATCAGCTCTTTCTTAGTGCGCTATCCTTGGAGAAAGGTGCACCACCCTTTGTTTGGCTATCTAGCCTAGGGTTTTCTTCCGGAATGATTCTCCATCAAGGTTAAGGTGCTCATGGGTGGCTTCGGCCTATGGTTGAGTGACAATAGTGATATTGTCTATGGTTAAATGAGAACATCCATCATATTCTAACAGGTTATGGGCCCACACCTCCTTCATTCATTCTAACCACTGGAAGGGAGCATAGCTATAAGGATACTAAGCTCATTGAAGAATTATCACTAGGGTTTCTAGCAGGATCAATTATCAAAGCACTGCCACTAAGGTTACTAGCAGGTATAGTTGTAGAAACCCTAACCCTATCATTGAGGCACCTTAAGTGAAGGTATTGACCTAATTTTTGGATAGACTAGTGCGCCCTAGCCTAGCGCATCTCCTGGTACTCTCAGCAAGAAAAAACGTCAAGTTTCAATTTTTGGTCAAATCTAGGGTAGAACCAGTCAAGGCAACCATGACTTACTCTATGAAGTCAGAAAACAAGTTAGATGGGGCTTCTAACTTCAAAACATGGAAGACAAGGATTGATCTCATCCTTGCCTAGAATAAAGTGATGGATATCGTGAAGGAAAAGATCGTGGAACCAGAGTTTGAAGAAGGAAAAGAGAAGGAACTGCAAAATGTTGTAGTTATGGAGAAGTTCAAAGACAGTGACATCAATGTCATGAGTATCATAGTGGACTCTATAAAATACCACTTGATACCCTACATCTCCCATCTTGACTCATCTAAGAAGATGTATGATTCCCTAACAAACCTCTTCTCAGTCAGAATTATTGGACAAGTAATAAGTCTGAAGAATGAGCTCTGTGACATGAAAATGAATGATGATGACAACATAGCATCATACTTTGTGAGGATCTCTCAGTTAAGAGATCAAATACAATCTATTGAAGAGATCATCTCAGAGAAGGAACTGGTAGATATAATACTCAATGGTCTTCCCAAGACATGGGAAGCATTTGCCGCAAATATGAACACAAGGAAGGAGTATCCTACATTCAAAGAACTTTGGACTTGTTGTGCACAAGAAGAATCAAGGATAAGTGAAAAAGAGAAACCTCAAAAGAAATATGATGATCAAGCCTTCACAGCAAGATTCAAGAATTTCAGGAACAAAAGGAAGTTTGGTTCAAGGAAGAAGCCAAATCAAGAGAAAGATATGTCAGAAATATCATGCTTCAACT